>DWTW01003203.1:0-10208 GCA_018246275.1 Papilio slateri
ACTAGTAACGTACCATCTTTCAACTGCGTCACCGCTTAACATCAGGTGGGATTGCGGTCAAGCGCTAGTTAATTCATTATAAAAAAAATAACTTAAGACTCGCGGAAGCTGTTGCCTACTCTATCCGCTAAGTTACTGGATCATTCTTAATAATTAAGCTTAAATATTATTATTTATCTTATTAGTGACTTTGTGCTCAAAAAGTTTTTTTTTTTTACATTGAAGACTCAATTATCATTTGACCTCGATTCCATCTCACGTCAAGTGTTGATGTAGCCAAAGATGACACTCACAACAACGAGAAGTTGTCTCACATTAGTTTACTAATTTCTGACCACACTATTAAGGTTACATACAATCGTGTGAAGGTTCTGTTCTGAGTATCATGTGTAGGTCGTTAATTGTAACACGTCGCGAAAGCTTTACTGATTGCAAAAGTTTAACTTTTGCCCAAAGTTTTCATATTAATTCCACCATACATTTTCCTGCCCATTGTAACGCTACGGCTTAGCCTATTAATATATTAAAGCCAATTGTTTATATGAAAATAAGATTTTCCTTATCAAAATTTAATCAATTCTACTATTGTTTGACATTTCAAGTACATTCTACAACAAATGGATGACAGCAATATGTTTTCCTTCATACTTCATTTCTATTGGAATACATTATAAAACGACAAACGGCAAACGGATACGCAGAACATATGTTAGAATTACTAATAGCGTTGTGAAGGAAAACGATGGCTTAAAAGAGTATCCTGACCAAAATTGAGAAAGGTATGCTTCGGTGATTCGGACATATGGAAAGGATGAATGATGAGAGAGTGACAAGACAAATTTATCTTGTAAAAGTGAGTGGCAGTGTTGGCAGGGGACCTCCCAGAAGAACTTATATCGATCAGATTGGTGACATACTAAGGAAAGGCGATATAAGGAGTACCCGTAACCGACGAACATGTATGCGTAGATGTATGGATGTAGATGAAGCGAGAGAGGTTTGCCAGGGTCGCGCCAAATGGAAATCCGTGATCTCTGCCTACCCCTATGGGTTGCGGGCGCATATTTTATTTTATTTATTAGATACCAAAAGATGTAAAGAAAATATTTTGAAGTAAGTTTTACCAACTTCAAAATGACTAGTTAATTTAAACATTTCCGTACTTATGAAGGATAGATCAAGTATTTACGATGATAATTTGTTTTTCATAGCCTTGTCTCGATGACCTAAGCATTACTACAGGCCTATGTCTGTAGTAATGCCTATATAGTCCTTTAGTAAACATTTGTGTCTCTCCAACTATTTAAATGATCTTCATTTAAAACATCGCAGTGGACGAGTACAGCGCGTGGTCGCTCCGTGACCCAGGTAAATATAAAGTGAATCAATTTTAAAACATTAATTAAACTTCACCGAAGCACATTTCATAACTCTAATAACATAGTATTCTGACGTTTATAATAGCGGGTGCCTACGCTTACGGCAAAATCTGAACCGACTCAGTGACAAGCCAATAAGTTCGCCCGAGGATGTAATTTCCCAAAAGCCAAACTGCTACGTACAACCGTGCCTCTTTTGGCGACATGCTAATTCTAATGTCAGATTTAATAACGTACCTCGAGCGACCGAGAGCGACAGAGAGGACAACACCCGACGTCTCATACGAGTTGATTAGATACCTCGGTAGTACATGAAAAGAGACTCGAAACGGATGCAAGCCTGTAATTATCTATAGAAGATCGTTTTCGGAGAGAAACGATGATTTAGTTAAACGTAAAAGTCCGCTTGTGATTTGTTGACCAAACCTTTAATGGATACACACGGCTATAGACAGTAAATGTTTATTTGAAACAATACTCTAAACTGTATTTTTCGTAAGATTTGGGAGAAAACATCGTAAATCTATTTTCGTCTTAGTGCTACGAATACGATTTCCCTTTACTGTAAAGAGTCACGTCGGTGCCATGCTTTTTGTAGGAAAGAGAAGATCTACTAAGGTACAGTAGCGGAGTACGAGGTGACAAAGCCATTGCTTTAGTTTCATTCGTTCTCACTCATCTGACGAAACTAAGCAGTACATCTATGTATTTACTAGGTAAGTGATGGTGTTTTCCAGATCGAAGAACAAAACGTATCTTTTAATATTACAGTTTAAAGTTCGCGTCATTTGGCAGCCGTGTGTATAAATTTTGAACGTTGTTCCAAAATTGCGGGTTCTCTTGTCATTTTACAATGGGGACTAATTAAGAGCCCTCAGAGTTAATTAGATACCGGGTTTCGGTTATCTTTACAGTTTAAACTCTCTTTGTCTTTACTCGCAGGGGGAAACTGAAATAATGGGTTTGTTTTATTTTAGAGGTGGTGGTACAACTGAGTTATTTGGAAACTAAATACGCGTAACAGCTCTGATACCTTTTATTTCTTTCTACCATAAATATTTTTCTTCTCAATTATAACGAATCCATACTGAAATCTGTACTAATTGATATATTTTCATTTACCTTGTTTAAAACGTCCCAAATGTTTGATCTTACTAAAAATATATTTTATTTTATGGGATAAGGGTGCAAACGAGCGACGGGTCAGCTAATGTTGTGATCATTGACGCCCATGAACATCTGCAACACCAGAGGAATTGCAGATACGTCCTCTCCTTGAAGCACCCTAAGTCCAATTTTAAAACAAATAAACTCTAATGTCAAGTTAAAGAAGTAAAATCCATCGTATTAAAACCTCTGTAGTAATCAACGTAATATTATTGCGTTTTTTCATGTTCGAGGTCACTCCCATACAAGCGAGCGCAATTATAAGACAATAAGAGTGGCCAAAGCATGACATGGACTTCAGTTCGTGGATCAAACACGGAACTCCGAGGCTCCAGTGAGATACCTCGGCCGATAGTGCGCGAACAATAGACGATCTCGCATAGCAATTTGTATGCAAACCGCGGGAACAAAATCCACTAATTTGTTACTCTTGTCTGTCATTCGACACTTACATGAAGCTACGCATAGTTGGATATGCTTTTATTGTTCACACCCATAACTTAGTGCGTACACTCTTCTTAAAAATCAAATCATGTTAGTTCGATTCTCGATGACGTCAACAAAGAAAAGTTATAGCCATAATTTTTAAAATATCTTTATAATTAATATACAAATACAGATGAATACAATACTATATATGAAACTACTAGCGCCATCTATTACAAGAAAAATATACTGTTAACAGGAGCAGAGCTAGCAATAGGGGACTTCCCCGACCGCGACTTCAGATAATAGTGATGTGAAATAGAGGTATTTATAATTCTTTTTTAATTTTCATATACAAGTAGGTGGCAAGCGAGCAAACAATTCGCACGATATCAAGTGACCACCTCTAGGTACCTGCAACAAGCTAATGAGTTGCAGATGCGTTGCCTACCTTTAAAGGGCAAGGGATATTTTTTTAATAAACAGATTAAAGCATATTTCTTCTTCCTATTTATCCCCTCACCCGTCAAATCTTTTTTCCCTTCCCTTTCCTTTTTAGAAAAGAATAAGAAGGGGAAGAGGACAAGAGTTAAGTCTCCGGCACCTTACTCATCGGACGAAACGTCCTTCTACTTCACGTCTATCTTCTGTGAGGTCGTGGTATTTCTCCGGTCGAGCCGGCCCATTCGTGCAACGATATTGTGGTTGCGGGCTCTACCACTGTTAGATTATTAGAGTTAGTTACTGTACTTCTTGCCCTTTCTCAATGTACACAAAATTCAGTGATATTTCAGAATTACATTTTTTACAAGAGCTGGCCTAGTCGGAAGAAATATTTTGTCACAGGTTTTAAGATCATAAGACATAATTAGGTGGTGTCAATTACGTTTTTATGTTGTCAGTAACAGAGTACTTACTCTGCTACGTCAATAGCAACCGTATAGTGTCGTTTATTGCTTTTTTCATAATTCCTTGTTGGTGAAGGCGGCAACAATAGTGGGAACAGTGCGTGGGGCCGCGCGGGGAGTGTCGCACTGTTACACAGAGATAGCGATCTAGTCTTTCACATAGGTAACCGTGTCGTGTTTCGACCTGCCATTCGAATCCATTTTGTTTTTTTCTACTGCTGTTACCATTTGTAAACACAAATGACTGTTCTGTGAATCTAGTTGCCACTGTTTCGTGCCAGTTTGGACATGTCGCGTCGTGGTTGTAATTATTTTTATGTAATTCAACTGTCAGTCGTTCCGTCGTTCGTTATTAGTTATAAGACACGAGTCAAACTGGTTTTATTGTCTGTGATGTCATGTCATTTTGTTCCAGTTAGGACCTTGTACTGTTTGCGCCAATTATGACAATAGTTGCGTTTCAAGTTTATTTGAGTTATAAAATCATCGCGTCTCGATAATTGTTAGGTCTATAGGACACTAGTTACATAAATACAGAGCCTTTTAAATTATGAAATTCAATTATATCTGTACATTTTGACTTGGCACCAGAAGCAATAATTAAACTTCCTTGGCATACTAAAGAAGCAACTAGCGGAATAAACATTGTTAGTTCCCAAGTACATTTACATGTATAAAGCTGCACTTCTTTAATACATAAATACAAATTAATTGGTAATTAAATAAATATAGGTCAAAAAAACAAACATATTCGATACACTTTTTATGGAATATTTCAAAATGACATGAAATACCACAAGGATCTTATCTTGGACCACTTTCCTTTAACGTCATATACATCGGATTACTTAAAGTTAGCTTAGTATACTTATCGGACTAAAAAATTAAAAAAGAAAAGAAAATAATACAATCGAGTATTGTTTAATCGTAGACACAGAGAATATATTTGCTATAATTAAGCGACCACAGTGACACTTGGCTTCATTATAAACGTAAACTTATAGAAGCAACTAATCTGAAGCAATCAGACTATCTTGCTTTATGGCTCGACTTGACCTATCATTATTACTTAGCTGGAATTATGTGATGCAGGTTTGTAAAATATTGCCTATTTCGTGTCGAACTTTCCTTTTGTTTGCAGAAGGAGTAAACGAGCAAGCGATTCACATTGTGTTTCTACCCCTTCCCCCCAATCATCGGCATTCTTACGTGACATTTTTTAAAGTGAACTTGATAATCGTTTTTACATTTTTAAAACCCTATACCTAAACCCCCAGGGGGCTAAACGACTACCCTAGATCCGCCACTACCACCTATCAGAATCTGCAGCAATTAGATGAGTTGCAGATACGTTGCCATCCTTTATCTAAAGCAGGGAAGGAACGTATATTTGGAAAACGAAAGGTAACAAGGAAGGCCTGTAGAAAAATCACTCCACAGTGGAGACATAAAAGCATAAAATGCCTCCAACTTCAAGCCAGTCTCAGTTAAAACCTCAAAAGGTTAGGTTTTATACTTATCTGACGGAGCGATACTTTCGAATGCGAGCGTCAATTTGTGAATGATTCGTTCAGTTCATAATTTGCTGTTAGTTTATAATATGCCTAGGGAGATCATAAGCTGACGAAGTTCACAATCGGTCGGTGAAAAATATAAATGAATCCAGAAACTCTCAGATGTTGTCAAAATGCTACAATTATTTATTAAAATATAAAATATTTCAAGTCCAATAAAATATATAATTGGTTATTTAACACTTTAAAGGTCACGGAGTGCTCATTGTAATAATAGCGTGGGTATTGGCATGCGAACATTTGTCTACGGTTTGAAGTAGTATGCAAAATTAACCTTTATTGCTATATTAACCTATTTTAAAGATGATTTTAGAAAAAAATGGTCCAATTTTACACGGCGCCTATTTCTAATTATCGGTACGGATTGACAACAAATTTGCTTGAAGATCGGGTAATATTTCCATTTCTTAAACGATTTTTGGTCTATATGTGATATTTTAACTTGGAACTGCTCATTATATTCACACGAGCTGCCGCCGGCCGGTCCGCGTCCGCACGCCTTCATTTCTTATTTTACTCGCTGGAAATGTATGGTACTTGATCCCGCGTATAAAACGACATGGATTTATAGGTAAAATTTGTGAAAAATTTGAACCATCTAACACTATCATGGCAACCGATATTATATAAACGAAGGCTATAGTTTTAGGATTCTTGGGATAAAAGGTACATACCGTTTGACCTTTTCTGTGCCCTTGACAATGTGTGCAAAATTTGATGATGATCGGTAAATTCGTTAAGGCGTAAAGATGTAATGCAATCATGTTCGCAAATTATATTCCCATTCGTTAGGATAGCAAAGATCTAACGATCAACGTTAATGGATGTGTTTGGATCATGTTGACCCTTCAAATGCCTGGGACAGAATATATTCACATTTTCAAATAACACTGGAATTTAGTGTTAAGGCTTGTTAAGTTGGTAAAAATAATTTTGAAGACAAACACTATATATACTATGAAGACAGACAGGTATCAAGGTCACAGCAGCATAGATAGAATACCAGTTAAGTTTACAATACTATAATAATTCTGTTAACCTTGATCTATTTTTACATAGATTTGAATGCAACCTAAAATACTTTCTACACTCATGCTTTATATATTGTTAGTGACAAAACAAGGGAATTTATTTTCTGTAAACAAAAGCAAGTCTGTAATTACGTGGAAAATATATTTTGGTGCTGGCAACGAGGCAGCACGTCCGCTAGCCCAATATCTATTTTAAGGGTGGCAACATTGTGATGGCGGCGCATAATGGCGACACGCGCAGGTTTGGCGACGACGCGCGTGCCGCCTACTGTGAACACCAATCATGAGACAATACAAAATTTCAAAAACATTCGCGCCGACGTGACGCATTTTCCGGTGACGATTCCGTTTCACACAGAAATTTGTTTTTCAAATTGCAAAGGTTGCCTACGTGGTTAAATTGTAATACTACATATATATGTAAATATTAATATTAAGTGTTTTACTAAAAAAATATTTCAAAAACAGACATATTCATATGAAATCGTTCCTCCGTGCGTGTTATAAATCACAGGGCATCAAAACGTATGATGAATTTTCACTTTTTTTTGTGATCGTATTTCGCTATCGTACGATTTTAAAGGGAATACCTATCTTCAATATCAAAGAATCCTATCAATCACGCGTAACAAATACTCTTTAACCGATCATTGTACTCAAACGTTTTTTATCGTTTCATTTTTAAAGTATCTAATAACTTCAACGAGCTTGAACACACCCTAATATAAATGTACGACGTGTTTCTAAGACGTAGGTAACTGTTTTAAACTTTCTTATACATACTAATACTTTAATCAAAAGGAGACAGTACACAGAAAAAGTTTAATAATTTGACCCACGAATTTAAAATAGAATATACCGCGGAGGCCGACATAGGCGGGGACAGGGCTTATGAGTTTTGGTCCTTCGCTTTTTATTTTCGTCTGGGGGCTAAATTAAATTGAGGACGCACATTCGTCGAGTCCTTGACGTGGCAATTTACGATCATTTATTTTGAATGTGAAGGGTTTTTGCAAAAACAATAAAGGATGGAATTTATGTTAATAGATTTATTAGTAGAAAAACAAACAGTTACAAAAATTATAATGTAAAAATCATCACCACAAGCCTACCACAAGATCTAGTGATAAAAGTTTTTGAATTTGGCATCACCTAAGTCTTTAATTAGTATGATTATGGATGTCACCAAATAAGCGTTACTTTTTACATAAATACCGAAAACATAAAACATGTTGTATTTGCCGTCGAGACAACATTAATAATATCTTTCCAACATCGTGACATCTGAGCGAAGGCCTCAATTTAACTATCGTCCTCAGTCCCGTGTAGGCGGGGTGGTTAAAAACATTCAACCACACAAACTTATCTACCGTACACTATTTAACAGAAGTCATACAATTCTTACCTTTATCTTCATGATAATAAGGACTATATGTTTCGATAAAATAGTAAATAATACTTTGTATAATTTTAAAAATATATAAATTTTCGCTTCAGTCAAACCAATGTTTTTGGAAATGGGCGGACGCTTGGACGTCAGTGTAATAATTTAGAAACATTTTGTATTTCCAAGACTACTAATAAATTTTATGTAATAGACTAGTTCTAAGCCCGCGGCTTCGCGCTAGTTATATAATGATTTCTAACAAGTATTTGATAAAAATGATTTAATTAAATTAAATGGATTAACTCAGATTCATTCGCAAACTGAGCCCACTCACCCTGAAGTAGAACCTCCGACGGGTTCGGAACTTGTCGGTACTTACGCCGAAGTACTCGAAGTGAGTTAAGCCGTTAAATTTAATTATTTTTTTAGTTAATTATGTCTCATGAAAGTTTTAATAATTTTATTGAAAACGATTTATTAAAATTTAACCTAAAGGTAAAAAAATATTCTTGTCTTGTTATACATGTCGTCTTATTGTTTATCGAATAAGAAACGCAATTATAAGCTATAATTACGAGGTGCTATTAATGGAATAGTTTGAAAACTGTCTAAAAGGTCAAGGTGTTGCAATTGAAAACTCTAACAAAGTTACAGAAATTCTAAACAACAGGAATAACTCTTATAAACAATGATATAAGGCCTTTGTTAGTTTATTCTGAATGCAAAACTATCGTTGTATTTAAATGAGGCAAAGGCTAAATTATTGCTTGGCATGCAAATGAAAACAATGGCGATTCGTGTGACAAAATGACAGATTCATGCAAAACGCAGTTTATAATTGCCGCTGTGTGATTAATGTAGTTTCGTAATTCTAGTTTCCTTTGTAAGAAGGTGGAGTTATTTTGTAGTCTTGAAATAATCTGTCCTTAAAACAAAAGCAAGCTAAAGTCAACACTGTCCCACATGTGCGAATCACTACATATTATAAGAAAAGGTCACCTCACGGCGTCTGTATGTCTCAAAACTTACTGAACGGGTTCTCATACGGACTTATTGGTTTTAACAACAGACACTAGAGCGCACCATCTTTCGACCACATGATCAGATGGGATTGTGGTCATGCGTTTATTTTTCATTATAGATAAGATATTTATAAGGAAGGTATCATCACATACACCGTGTAACACGACCCACTGAAAACCTCAGACACCTCAACCGATTTTTATTATTTTGAATAATTCTATAGTACTTATTCTTTAATTCGTTTATTATTGCAAAAGACATTTGCATGTTTAGCTCTTTTCAATTCTGTTCGATGTAACATGTGGTTTGCAAGTACTTGTCAACCAGCTTTGTCGTTTTACGTGACGTAACACATGTATGTATGACAATAATATTATTGAATTTGAAACTGGTTGAAACTTGGGCATGAAAAAAAGGAAAATTAAAAAATGTCAGGGTGTAACCGATTCCACGTTTTAATTAAAAACGTACAATCGGTTTTCCTCTCGATTCTGAACAAACTATTTTCAGATTTTCAGTGGGTTGTGTTACACCTTGTATATAATTCATTAAGGTTTAGTGGAAATTGGCTGAAATATGACGACGATTAGTGAAGAAATAGTAATAGGCTGCTAGAACATACGACGGAAAAAAGTTTCAGTATTATATGGTCTGCTACCCGCGCGTACCCGCGCGTACCCGGGGCAGGTCGCTAGTTAGTTATGTTTCAATGTTTCATGCGATAAGTATTAGAGATTTTGCACTGAAACTTCCATCCCAATGCTATTCTATAATTGAACTTTAATTAAACACACGACCGATTTACATATCTTTACTGGCAGCATTTTACATGCACGCATGCCACGTTTTATTTTTACCTTTTTAATGCCTGAGGCAGACTCGAGTCAAGCGTCAAGAGTCAAGAATAAAGCGACATTCTTCGTTCAATTTGGGTAACTTAAAAATATTTGCAAAGTGAGTTTCTAAGATAGAAAAAATCGCATCTGCAATAAAATTTGGTGAGATTAAAATTAAAAACATATTTCGAAGTTTTTCCTTGACTTAAAGGACCAGTGCGTTGTCACTTCAATCACCTTTCCTTCCGAAAATAAGTAAACAAAAGTACTCACGACCGTAACCCAAAGGCCTAGCTAGAGGTTACGGCTTTCCGTCTAACTTCTTCGTTCTACAACTACGTATAAACGATCGTCAGTTACGGATACCTGCTCGTGCCTTTCTTTAGCATATAATTATTCTGGTGGATATAAGTTCAGATCGGAATATACCGAAAATAAAACTGGTCCATACAGTATAAACGTTTATTGTTTTTATTT
>DWTW01003204.1:0-10207 GCA_018246275.1 Papilio slateri
CGTTGAAATTATTAACCTGAAAAAAAAAGAAAACTACGTATATCTTTATTTTTAATTTTATCGAAATAACGTCAAAGGGCGGAAAAAATATAAATGTAATTCGCTAAATATAAAGCGAGCAATTTTTGTAAATTTCGGCTCTCTCGTAAACAGCTCTAATGATTTGATGTATTTTTTTTTGGTTTCGCCTTTATAGTGTTTTATTCGTAAAAACTCGAATTCTTTCAAAATAATACTAATTTTTATTGCGACATCTTTTAGTGGTATAGTAAATCTCTAGATTTTTGTCAATTTTCAATGGATAACCACTAGTTTAACTCGCTAATGCCGCAGCAATTTTTCCTATCTATTCCTCCTTTCATTTTTCTTCTCAGGCTGAGGCTACATTAGTTTACGACTCATCTTGCGACACGCAACCTATTAAAACAAATAGTTAATATACATACATGTTTATGGCTACAATGTACGCCAAATATCACTAGCGATTTTTGATTTTCTTACGCGATTCTTACGCGATAGAAATAACATTAGTGTAATCACGGCGAAATTGTAGCTAGTTTATTTGACAAATTGTGACTTGCAGGACTTTACAGTTCAACTGTATTACTAAATAGGTGTGTGGCTACATTATGTGTAAAGTGAACAGCGATGGTTGTTTTTATCGCAGTAAAAGAACACGACCGTTTTAAGTATAGTCCTCATTATGGTACCGGCGACATTACAACTGCGTAAGAAGGTAATAAACAAATCTTCGTTAGTAATATTAGGTGACTACACTATGTGAGCCAATTTAAATCAAGGAGCGATTTATTTTGCGCGAAATTCAAAGTTACCAGTTGAAGTCGATTCGCTGTCAACTGGCTACATGATCACGCGTTATGATATCGGACTTAGTGCTCCTGTGTGAGCGTACGGGTCGAATCGAGCAACATCTCGTTCCCCTCCCGCGCGCGTCGCCCCTGTGCTGCTTCTATTATGTGGCCACCTGATCACAGAGTCGCCGCGAATTTTTATGAGCAGTAAAAAATGCGATGTGTGAGCGAAATCGCTGCATTTCCCATTTACAGTGTAGCCGCACGAATCGCTGTTCGAAGTCGTTGTGCAGCGTATATATAATGTAGTCAGGTCATCGCCGGGTGTTCGCTAGATTTTGGCTTATAATGTAGCCATACTATGTTTTACCCGTTTCGCTCTCCCAGTCTCATCGCAAATCGCAGCCTACTGTAGCCTCAGCCTCACTACCCTTCCTCTTTCCTACAGACAGACTAGCATTGCTTGTAGATCACTGAATGTTGCGTAAAGTAGAGGATAAAAACGTAATCATATTTTCATCTTAAAACATTATGCTAAATCTAAGAAACATAGTTATGTCAAATTATAAATATGTGGCTAGACAAACACAGATAATAAAAAAATTCTGACAACTCGATAATAATTCTTCGTTATCGCGCCTTCTTAAGTGTATATTCACACTTCCAATATCTACTGTGATAAGTTAAAAGAATTAACCAAACAATCAGCTAAAGCAATCATTGATCAATCATAGATAATATCAGCTGAGATTACATTTAAGTACTTTCCCAACAAGACAAAAAATTAAAACTCATTCTATATTAATAATACTCCCGTAATGAATACACGTATTATTACATTCGCAAACGAGCAGCGGGTCGCAAAATGTTAAGTGATCACCGAAGCCCATGAACTGCGGATGAGTTACCAGTCTTTATGAGAGGAGTATGTTCTCTTCTTGGAAGACCCTAAGTCGTGTTGGTTTAGAAATACAGCTAGGAACAGATCATTCCACAACGCGATTGTGCTAGGCATGAAGTTGCGCGAAAACCGTATTGTTGTATAATGCTAACGACCACGATGGTGTGGTTGGAATCTGGAGCTCTGTCGTCTTGAGTGGCAACCAAATTCAGCGGTGGAAATTGTTCTAAACAGTTCTTTGGAACACTCCCCGTGGTATATGCGGTAAAAAATTGAAAGTGACTCGATGTCGCTTCGCAAGGCCAGAGGAACAAGCTTACAACAAGAGGCAAGAGCTTGGTCGTTGACGATTTGAATCGTTCTCTGTTGGATGCGGAATTCATTTAATTTTATTAAACAAATGATCATCTATAAAGCGTGCAGAAGTACACGAGACTCGCGCAGAGTGCAACACTTTCCCCCACTCAAATCTCACCTCCCGGCGTGCCTTGCTTGTACAGCGAGCGACGAAGCTAGTACTATATTCTTTACTCCTGTAAGAATACTACTCGAAGTAAACTACTTAGGTCCAGAATTTAACTAACTTAAGTTATTGATTAATTAAGATTAAAAAAAAAACAATAGAACTTTTTGCTTTGATAAGTTTTTCTTTACTTCGACGGTAATAATTTATACTCAGAATAATAGCTAATGAGATTTTTTTCAAGTGTACTACTTTACAAAAATCCATAAATGTATCTAAAAATCAAGGTTATTTACCCAGGTATAATTTCTGTCTTGCAATGACAGATCTTGTGGTCCAAGAATATCGAAGTTGCCGATGCCAGTGGACGATCCTCCCGGTCCTCCTTGCAGCCATATTATAATCGGACGATCCGTGTAATGTTTGACGGGGGCCGTTGTATAGTATAACCAGTAAAACATATGAGCTCCTTCGCGTACAGTAACATGGTCAAAGGTTTGCTTGTACGGACCGAATTGAGCTGAAAATGAATGTGAATTATACACATTACAAATTATATATGTAGGACTCTATAGTCCTGCTGCTGCTATCAACAGCTATCTAGTTCCCGGGGTCAGTATTTCTGTCCAATAAGGACATGGGTATCTTCAAGAGAAGTGTGAAAAGACTTATGAAAAAATTAGTGCGTACTATGTTTCGACCAACTGGCCACTCAACATAAGGCTTATATTTTAATACCTATTAAAATATAAAGTAACCATTATCTATTGCCTTTTTTATAATCGTTTTATTGCATTTCAGTATGCCTACAAGACAATGCATATACAGCATTATATTATCAACGAAACTTTTCGTTATAGTTGGTGCAAATATACTGAACTATCAAAAAATATCCTGAAATGAATAAACTTTAGCCATCATATGGTGACAAGTGCATGTTGTATTATGCAGGATTTTATGTTTCAATGTCGGTCCTATCCTGACCATTTAAACAAGTCTTTACAAGATGGCGCTAGCAGTGAAATAAAACACGGTGGCGAGAGTCCGTTTGGATGCAATTGGCTTAATTCTGGGTTTGCTAATTCATGTTCAAAATTCGGTACATCTAGTCGTCTACCATAGTGGTAAGTGTATAAACAGAGTGTAGTGCAATAACATGAACAAGTTTCATCGAGTTTCTATACTGCACGAGACCTTATTGCCGAGGACAGGAGTTTAACGTACCTTTTTTTATTGAGCTTATTGCTGAGCGTGACGGCGTTTTATTTAGATCAGTCACAAGTGTTAGGTATACGTATATCTTAATAATTATCAACATATGGATTAATTCTCAACGGTGGTGTTTTGGAAACGGAATATCCCCTATAAAATTAATAAACAAAACATCTTATAAGATTCGCAATTAAATGAATATATGGCATACCTAACGAAAATATTTTAATCATATTAGTGCCACCATCTAAATGTTATTCGACATATGTGTATACTAATTTCTGATAAATTTCTATCTATTTTCATTTTGACCAGACGAAACAATTTGTAGAAGACGTGTGCTTCTTGTACGGGTGATTACTCAACAGCCTTTACTTGAACGACACCTATAAATTTAAATTAATCAATCATTCGATATAACGAAGTATCGTAATCTTTCGCACTGTGAGACGAAAGATTTAATACAGCTAGTAGAAACACTTTTGAGTTATTTTCTGTAATAAAGGAACATTGTATTTATGCGTACTATAAGACGCACGAAATCCACTAAAACGTCGTGGCATTAAAGATGACGTGAGATTGCGCTACTAAATTTATGATATTCTTTTATTAATAATATGAATCCGTTTATTTATGTGTTCATTTTGTTACGAAATAAATTATAATTTTATAACAATTGTTGTTACACGCTTAAGCAACTTTTTATTTCACAAAAAATACATAGCATATTGAAAAATTGTTAAAGCTTATTAGCAATGGGCAGGGCGCATCGCTCGTAGAACGGAATGCCCATGAAGCCAAAAGCTTTAGAATTAATAGCTACGAACTGGACGATGTAGAGTAGATGCCTTCCCCGATGATTTTTATAAGGTTATAGAAATGAACTGAATGAATGAATGGGCAACAAGGGACCTTTATGGGTCCTGGGATCCTTAGGGGGTGACATACATTCAACAGTAGTTGCCAAATGGCTGATGATGATAATGTAATGATTTATTGATTGTGATTACATTGTACATTCTACTAACAAGCGCATTCCACTGTTGTATAAAATACTCCATAAAATATCACCACTTCCCTTTTTGTTGGGATACCGCAAAAGTCTGTTAGTGGAAGTTCCTAAGGATGTAAACGGAGCGACTCCTGACATGTATAATATATAATATATATTGATACTATTATTACGGTTACTCATGCACTATAGCCACACGCGGTGATTATTGACCAAACGTCATTTTCAAATACGACTATATACTACTGTGATGCCTTTTCTATTTCACCATCTTCAAGTTTTATTTTCGCTACACGATACCCAAAGTGCGTTCTCAAAATATTATTTATCTGTATACAACATTATTAAAAAGACAGATTTACGTTTTCAATTATGACATTTTTCAATTTTATATTTATACGTTAATTTCAAATAATATTTTCACTCACCTTCAGAACAATGACTTATAAAAGCAGTAATTAAAAATATATAAAACAACATGTCGGACTTATTGCAGAATTGAAACAAAAAATATCCTAAACGACGGCCTTATTTATAAAACTTTTTAAAATCAGCGATGAAATATCGCGGCCGAGTTGTACCTAAACCTATTGATATCTGATTTGTTTGATTCCATTATCGCGATTGCTATCATAATTAGTTATATGATCAAAAGACTTGAGAATTCTTAAAGTGCACGTTCAAGTCGTTAAATATTTTTTTTTTTATTTATTGATGATTTGGAGGTATAAGCTAATTTTTTTGAAGTAAATAAAATTTTACAGCCCACCTTAAAAGACTCTCTAATGTCAGTTCCGTGTGTCTTGGTGTGATGGTCGGACGTCTTATTATATAGGTTTTTTTAAGTGTTATATTATGAGACAAAAGGTACGTTCATAATAATTCTCAAGTCCCTTAACCTATCAATGATTTGATGCAGCGAATATTTCTGTACAGAAATTAATTATCAAATAAAAATGAACAAAGTAGCAGTGTTAAACATGTGATAGGCCGACCTTTTATTTTTGATCTTAACTGATTTGATTAATGATACGGATAATTATTAACAATACTTATCTGATATTCCACAGTTAATATATTTCGCAACTTTCCTTACGATATGCTTCTCTTGAACACTGTTTAACAATGAAGAAGTGTACAGTTATTTGTGTATCGGCCGTTGCTGTTTTATCAATAGCAGCGGGATTGGTAGAGAGTGTTGGTTCGTTTGAAACAATCAGTGAGTAATTTTGATCATAAACTTTAATATTGTCTAGCAGATTGGCAAGGAGCCAAGAAGAAAGAGAAATGCTTACATAATTTTGTGGCATAGTATTCCAAATACGTTATCGCTATGTTAGTTTATGGTTAGCTTTGTGTACACTAATGTCGTTCGTATTATTTCTTTTTTTATAAACTACAAACGTGTACAATGTTCACTAGCAATAGTCGCCTTTTGTACAAGTAGTCTCATTCAATATATCAAATTATTGCGATTGTTTTGTCTTGTCTTGACTTGTCCTTGGTACTCATCATAACATTTTTCAATGTAGTCCCATCCAAAGATTTCTTTATAAATCATGAGTAATATGTTTAATTCCATTTCTAACGTGCCATTTGAAATATTGCTTACATGACTTATTATTGTGTTTTTCATTTGATTTGTCTCTATTACCTGTTTTTTTTGCATTATTAATTAAGTGAACTATATCTTGCCACGTTTTTCTTATTAAATCTTAATTATGTTGCAACATATGACGTTTCAGGAAAACTTATATTGATCAGATTTGTAACATATTAACGAAGGCCAATATAAGGCCGTAACTACAGGAGCATCTATACGTGGATCTATGGATGTAGAAGAAGCGAGAGATGTGTGCTAGGATCGTGCCAAATGGAAATTCGTAATTTCTGCCTTCCCTTTTGAGTTACGGGCGTGAGCTCATATTTATTTATTAAATCCTCTTTCCTTGTATATTCATAGTTGAATACGTATTGTAGCTTATTTAAAAAAAAATTACACGCTGTATTATATAACGGTGCACCAAGCATTATTTGTTTTTAGAGCTTGAAGGAAAAGGATTTGACGGTGCCAGCCACACTGCAGCATTTACAAGGATATCAGGGGTTGGAGATCTGTTTTGGCTGTTCTGGCCGTCTGTTGCGAGTAACTCTACTACTCGACCTTTGATTGTATGGCTGGATGGTGTGACCGGTGTATCGCCAAGTCTCCGGGCAAATTTCGAAATGTTTGGACCGATTGGGACTGATTTAAAAAGAGTACAAGACACTTGGGTATGCTTAACTAATACAGTAAAAAGTTAACTAATACAGAAATAAATGTATTTATTTCTGTATTAGTTAACTTTTTATCAATTTATAACTTGATTAAGTACATTGTTTTTAATACTATTTTTTGTACCAGCATGTTATAATTATTATTAGTCCGATACTTTATTTCAATGTTTTTTTTTTCAGATTAACTACTTCAATTTGTTGTTAATCGATGCACCAGTAGGAACTGGATATAGTAAAGCAGAAGATGAGAATAACATATCGACTAATTTCGATGATCATGGTTCGTATAATACATTGATTTTTAAAAGTTTTTTTTGCGAAAAGGTCAATTTTTTGATGAATTTTTTTTTCAGTTGATAATTTAGTGAACGTCCTAGAATCCTTTTATGAGATTCATGGGCAATATACAAATGCACCTGTTTACATTTTTGGCCAAGGACATGGTTCGCAATTGGCTGTAGCATTAGCAGCTCGTCTTACTGAGGTCTGTGTGTCTTTTTATTAGTGCAAATAGAGTATTTCGTAGAAATTTGAAGTGTAGATTTGTGCGCCTTGAATAGGTGTGAACAGCGAAGAGCAATTCATTCTTATTTTTATAATTACGTATGAACAAATTGCTCTTGCTATTAATCATAGCGTAAAGATATAAATGAAAAGGATTTAAATCAAAGGAGATTTAAAAAAATACCTAAAAAAACTTGACGCACGAATATTGACGTAAAAATAAGTTGATATTCATAGAAGGGAAGGGGAATGCTAGGGTCAAAAGAGTATGCAATGGTATCCACGTATTGAGAGACACAGCATAACGAATCTGGCCATGTTGCGAGAGTGCACTGGATGCAAGGGCCAGATCACTATGTTGCGATTCGTGCCGAGACCTATGTCTATGTTATGGAGTTAACTCATATATTTTTTATATTTATTATATTACAGTGACACCTACGTACTTAGAATGTTTTATAACCTTGAGAATTTTAACGAATTACAGGCAAACAAACTCGAGAATGTAATAAAGGGTGTCGGAATTGGCAATGGAATAATTTCCCCGGCACTTGCACTGACTAAAATCGGTTTCTACCTTGAAGAATTTGGAAAAATCGATGGTGATGGACGAAATGTAGTTGAAGATTTTTCGAATAAAATTAATGAGCTCACTAATGATGGGCAGTATGAAGATGCTTTCGACTTATTTTTATCATTAAGGGAAGTCATTAACGTGGACGCTGGTGCGACCGCTATTAATTTGGATGATATCTCAGAAAAATTGACCCGCGACAAATTACAAGGTGTGTACAATCATCTAAAAGTAAAGAATTAAAAAAAACCTAAATGACAAATGCAAAATTAAGTAACAAATAAATACAAACTTTATTGCCACGAAGAAAAAAATAACTTTTCGTGCTTACACTATGAAAATAAGGGCAAATGGATATTCATTTGAGCTTTCCTAGAGTGATGTAAAAATGTAGTAAAGAGAAATGGAAAAAAAAATTGTCAAAGAGTACGTAACCAAAATCGTTCATAAAAAGTAAAAAAATAGAGTAAATAGTATTTACTCTGAAAGTTATGAGAGTTCGATGTCTTTACGGTTATAAATATACCATATATTACAAATATGTTTTCATTACTTTTTTTAAAAGATTCTCTATTTCAGAATATTTCGACAGACGCCTTAATGCAGAGCAATATAACTTTATGCAAGAGACTGTTCCACCACTTTTAGGCTTGCCCGATAATGTGATATACGATGGACAACGGGAGGCTGCGTTACAAGCTTTCAGGAATTCTTTCATGAAACCGGCAGTTGATAAGGGTATTACTTAATTTACCTTCAACTAAAATTACTATACTGTGTATAAACTGATTTTAAAACTAAGCAAGCATTGTAAATGTAGTTCAGGTTTAAATACTAACTATGTCTCTTATCGTTTCAGTGGAATATTTACTTCAAAACACTAACGTCTCGGTCACCATTTACAATGGAAATTTAGACGCGTTATCAAATACACCAGGTGGGTAGTAAAAAATTATATAGGATAGTTTTTTGTTTATAAAGTAACTAGGAGAATGGGACTCACCAGAATTTATCTGAATGTAAGTCCGCATAGCAGCAGCTTTCAGGAAAATTAGCTATTAACCTATAATATATAAATAGACTATACATACTATAATAAAAGCGAAACTATATCTAAATACAAAAATTGATCGAAATCATTAGTTTTTAACCGAGGCACATGAAACAAATATAAATACAAGTATTGCTCATTTAATATCTATTGTATCAGTACTCTACGTCGTAATATTAACCGAAAGGCTATGTTTGCAAAAATATTAGTTATCAGTGGAAATAGCTTTGTTGGTATTTATTTAGCGAATATCGGACTCCGGAAATTTTAGTAATTCTTTGAAACAGATCGCTGTCGTATGCTTGACGTTTGACATGAATGTGCATTTGATTGTAAAAGTACTATGTGAAAACTGCCCATAGTGTAATAACTAATAAAAATACGTTAAAAAAAACTATTCGTTGCGTTTACTTTACAGCATAACATACAAGTTGTGGTTTTTCACGTTCTACGTTTAATGTGTATTTAATTTAATGTGTATTGTCTTTAGAGTCTTTTACTTTTTACATAGTTCTAACAATAGATGGCGCAAGTTATATTTTCAGTTTGATCTATTCAATGTAAAGTATATCTCTTTATTTAAGGACAATTACTGTGGGTTGAACACCTGAGATGGCCCGGTCAAAAGGATTTCTTGAAAAGCACACGATTGCCGTTCGTACGAAGCGGCGGACTCCAGGGCTACGTTCGGAAGACGTCCAGATTGCATTTCTATTGGATGAACTCTGTAGGCCAATCGGTAACGTATTTAATTCTTGGTACTAAATAAACGACGACATTTTATCGGTTGTGTCATAAAGTTATTGTTGTCATGTTTAACAGAAACAATCAATATTACTTCAATATTACTTTTTTTTCAGGTTCCACTCGAAGGTTATTATGGTATGACGAGAATTCTTCAAATAATTACAAGCACTGTGTAATTTTGACTTGTGAATAAAAGTCGATATCTTGTTTTATGAGTTTTATTTTTTATAATAATTACCAGAATCCATAACACTTGCAACATAAAGAACACTTCTGATGCTTAAGAAGGTACACGGAGTAGTAAGTTAATCAAGTAGAAAAAAGGAATTAAACGCTGTGAAGCATTTGTCACTTAATATCCGGTGAGCCACTTGCTCTTCTGGAGTTAAAAAATATAGTTTACTAGTGACCCGCCCCGGCTTCGCACGGGTAGCACTAATTATTATCTATAGCCAGGACACATGACGTACCACGACTACCTGGATGACAAGAGATGGTGAAGTGTTCTGTCAATAAACTAACTTACACCGCCATCCGTTAGAAACTTATCAAACTTATAATAAGAAATAATTATGACATTTATTTTGCAAGAAATAAAAAAATAAGGTCGAGATAAATATCATATCTTTCATGTTGGACCAAATTACACATAGG
>DWTW01003205.1:0-10207 GCA_018246275.1 Papilio slateri
ATATATATATATATATATTTATGTTTGTTGGAAATTGTAAATCACCTTTAATTCATAACCGATGGAATAATCAAACGAACCTAAGAAACGAATGCATGCAAAGCCGCGGGAAACAGCTAGTGTACCATACATAGAAACATTCTGGAAAAAAATATCTCCATGATAGTGAAAACAGTTTCCAAATCCGTTATGTGGTTATGAAGCAGTTAGCGGATAAACAGACAGACGCGGAAGGCAACTTTCTTTTACACTATGTATTACACGTGGGTCAAAAGTTGGTTAAAAGTGTTGTTAGTCGCTTCGAGAAAAGGATGGTATCGTGCTCAACTTGGTGGCGGCACTGCCAGTTGTTGTCGATTGTGGTAGCCGGATATCTTCCGGAGATTCTTAGCACTCCCTCCCCCGCCGTCGCCCCGGTCGCTATCATAGCCAGGAGCGGCAGGGCCGCCGGGTACTGGCCTTCTTTTTGTTGCTATCATTGGGGGGTTTGTGCCGTAATCGCCACGCTTGGCAGGCGGGTTGGCGATCGCAGTGTTTGTACCGCACAGAGAAGACGCTGCTGCCCGTCCTCTGGTGGTTCTGGACGCAGCTTAACGACTAGTACCTAGGTCACTATCTATATTGTATACCAGATTAAGGTTTTTTTTTAATATAAGTTTTGTAAATAATGTCTTTAATAGAGGCAAACGTACTATCAGAGAACAGAAGGAGATATGCAGCGATGGCCGACATATTGGGAAATCGACTTGATTTTGGAACCGTAGTTAAAATAAATCGCGCCGTCGTCGTCTCGTCGGTGTGTGAAGAGGCGCCGCCATGTCGCGAGCCGCTCGCACATAAAACCGGGGAGTGAACGAGTGGCGTGGGCGGCGGCGTGAGAGTATTCCGCGTCGACTCTTCAGCCTTTAACGAGCCGAGAGCGCCATCGCCATCTGTCGCTTATGTGTATTACTATGGACTTGAAAATCTTTGACATGCCTTTATCGTGTTTTTTATAAGATTACGTTTTCTTAATTATAATAATATTGGTTAAATCGGTTCACAACATTTGATATTTAATGGACCACATACAGAAATAAAAGATAGATTAAAACATATAATACTATGAAATAATTAGTAAGGTTTTCTATGAATTGTCTCACTGAGAATATACTCGCTTTAGCATCATTGAGGTTGTACGTACGAAAACACTAACTGCAAGACGGTCTTGTAAAATCCTGTGCGGCAGTCAACTCGGCTTACCACCCCTCGACATGCATCATTGGAACTAATCGCCTTTGTTATTGGTGCTCATTTCCACACGGTGCCGTGGAATTAGACACGCTTTTACTTCCGTGCTCAGTTATTTTTGTACATCACAGATAAGACATAAAATAGAAAATAAACATTAAACTCTAGATATTATTAAATTGTAGATATGCTGCAATTTAAATAGTTATGACATACTACATTGTCTGGCCCAAACAACTGGTAATATTTTAATCGTAGTGATATGGCATGAATAAATTTTGGCCGTTGTCTCGGCTGATTGCTTTCAAGAGGTATAAGTATAAACTGATTTTGTGCGATTTAAAAAAAAATACGGGAACGAATGTACTTGGCCGTAAGTGGAACAAATGGCTGTCAAGTGACTGCACCCTATCAAATACAACGAGAAGGCGTTTCAATAACCTCGTGGCGTGATTACGTGAGCCCAGCGAGCGGCTGCGTCTACTGATTGCAGCACCACCTGCCGACCAGGGTTACCAGACACATCTATTATTAAACACCATTGGATGACGAGTTGTACTGAATGTTTTAAAGCGATCGCTTATTGTAATGTAGTAATAACTGTTAAAAAATCACGTGTCGTGGCAGCCCTATACTTTTATACGATCAAATATGGTCTACAATTAATAATTCAATATTGCTGACCTATGTATAGAATAGATATATCTCGATGCACTGTCCGTCGCATGCTGTGTAAGAAAGATTTCAGGTCGGATCCACGATCACTAATGAGCTAATTAAATGGTTGATCTAAAATGTCTCTCACCTGCGGATTTTTTTCTGAAGAAGATAAACAAGCCAAGTTGACAGCCCTATCCAAAGTACAGGACATAAGATCACTGAAAATAAACGAAGTGAGAACACTTCTACCGTATTGACTCTTCGATTATAGAAGCGTATGTATAAAGTAACGTTTGTTTACAGAAATAACTGTAATATAACTATTTCGAACAGTTCATGTGAGCACAGGCTTGTCACGTTTGTACACCGAGCATGCTGACTTGAAACGTGAGATCGTATTTATAGACCTAGCCCGGGTTTCACCAAGTTTCAGAGCACAAGTCACAACCCTTACTTTTGATATATTAAAGTCGGCGTTAATACAGCACTATGAATTGCGCATCGTGCTTTTTACTTCTATTAACATAAAGGAATAGACAGACAACAATAGCTATGATAGAACTCTTATATATATTTTTTAATCGAGGTAGTCAATGGCCGACGATGAAGCTTTATAATTAGATGACATTGTATGGTATAAAATAACACCAACATATTGACTAAAATTTTATACTCGAAAATAATCGATATTTGTTTTCGAGTATAAAATTCGATTTTATTTCAGTTAATATAAACGGTAAGTGGTGGTAAAACAATTATTGCCATCCTAGAATAGTTAAATTTTTGAGCACCAGAATGCATGCACCCTCGGATTAATTATATTTTTATCATCGTGCTTTCAGCTTTTCAGCTTCTGCTGGCAGTGCCAGACAACAGAGCGGGTTGTCAGGTGAACACATTAAACAAAGAGTTTTTTTGACATCCATATCTGATGAATACTGGTTTGCTTTTTTCAGAATTGTCGATACAGCCCGACAGTATCGATTCGATATTTATTGATTGTTTTTAAGTTGTCCATCCCTACCCCAAAGGCGCCCAGTACAGTAAAATATGGAATTATTAGGATATAGTTTACTTCTTTTCAGAGCGATAGACTTATCCTGTCTCATTCAGTACATAATAAATGAAAAGAAAATACCGTTTGCTATATCTGATCTAAGACTATTTTAAGGCGACAGAACTTGTATGGATAAGAAATTAAAATATCAGAAAACTTGACAGTATATGCAACTGGCAGCTGTGAAGACGCGGTGGTCACCGTCACGTCCGCTTGTCATTTGTGTCACGCGTGTGCGCGTGTGTGTGTACTATATATATACGTTTGTGTGTGGCGCAATCGAGTCGCGCCGGTAAGACGAGCGACCGCAGCGGGCAGGCTTTGTGCGGGCTCGTTGCTCAATTACATAGAGGATACATTGTTTAGCGGAGCGCAAGCGAAAAATATTACAATTATTATAATCCATACTATTAAATGATATTTATGCAATCACGCAGTTACACTTTGAACATAAATTCAATACAAATCTCTCTCTATCTTTATTGGTTCGGTCCCTTATATCTGAGGATTGTGGTCAGTATCAATTTATGGTATATTCATTCGAATAAAACATTTTAAAATAGTTGTTTTGTAATTTATAAAAGGGCTAACGTTTTTATACTAAGGTTTATTACCGATGTTCTTATAAATATGATATATGTATTTAGTAAACAATACAAAGGATCAGAAATAAGACTGCAAAAATCTATAATTAATTTATGAATTTAGTACTGTCAACCCCAAAAAAAATATTTCTTAGTTCAAGAGCTTTGAGCATGAGCTTTCCGTTCCTCTTATGAACATATTCACCGCTCAATTCGTAGTGCGGGCGTCAGGTGCCCGTATTTTGGTTGCTATGGTCGGCACAGCCTTCGGCCCCGCTTATATAACGTACATAGACTTATATAAGCTCGCCTCCTGCTCCGGAACCGCCATGTCTACAATACTGCGCCAGCTTTCCTTTAAACGCGAAACCCATCAACGCGATAATTAGCGTTTTAATACTTGATAGAGCAGTCCTTCGAGTTGTGGTTCAATGTCTAGTGTTCTTATTTCTCGTTGTTACGTCTAAGGCAAAGAGGTGAAGAAATGCAATCTAAATTAGGAGTTTCAAGGAATTTTAAGGAAGCATTTATATTTAAAACCTAAGGGACTATTTTGATATATAGCTTTATTGGGAATTGACTCAATATAAATATTCCATGTCACATTCTTTATATCTTCTGTTCACACTTAATTTTCCTTCTATCCCAACTAAGATAGAATAAGATAGAAATTAACTAGTCGATCCAGACAGATTACACATTTCACTAAGTTATTTTATAGAAGAATGTAGAAATCCAAAAACTTTTTATTCGATATGTTTCTAAACTTTATTTTAAAGGATGACTTAAACAGTATTATAAAGATTCCATTTTACATAAGAAACTAGCGTCGGCCTAAGCGATGTAGATGATTTGCGGATCAATTTTACTATAACAATCCAACAAAAATGTCACAAGGACCTGATTGACTATCCCAATGAGACCATAGCCTATTAGGAAGGCATTATATGCCGCTGTTAGTGTGCCGCAAGTCAATTGGAGCAATTAAAAAAAGTTTAAGACACATTCTTGAGTACGCCATTGAAATTTACGGTACGATATAAAAATACGTAAATTATAGAATGAAAACATTTTCCATTCACATCAGCCACTAATTAATTACTTAATAACTAATTGGGAGGAAGCGCACAAAAACTGATATTTACCAAAAAAATAATAATAAGTGCATTAACAATTCTCTAATGAAATAAGAAGGAGTCTGGGTCCTAAAACCTAGACCAGATCAGAGAATACCTCAAAAGAATATCGACGTGAAGTAGAACTATTTTCTGCGTTTCCTCTAATCAATGAATTGCCGCAAGCCTCATTTTTTCCTTTTTTATGTATCCTCTCTCCAAAGTTACTTCAGGTTTATCATTGTACACAGTTATGCAAATGAATTTTATTATTTATTTATTTAAAAAGAAAAAAACATCTAAAATTGTTGTGTGATCTCTTTCTATTCCGGTTGTATTAAGGGACTTACACAAAATCAGTGGTCAACTAACAATTTATTACGTTTAAAGTAAATTAATTTTTGCCGAATTCATGTTAACACCTATAAAGTTTTTATAGGTATTGTTTTGTATATATTTGGTTGTATATGTCCCCATTGCCCTTGGCATTGCTTTCGAACCCTCACCCAATTGCGCATGCATTACATCGGATTAGGGACAATACATTGGGCGGTTATCGGCACTACCATATGATACAGCTAAATTTATCCTAACTATTTGACGTCACTTAGCAAGAAAAAATAATAAACATTAAGCCTTTGTATTGATTTTAGTGTTATTTTTTATGGAATAATCTATACAAAACATGAGAGTACCGAACTTTTCTAATATTCCATAGAATCTAGAGCTTCGGTACAATTCCTTTAAAAGCGTAGTAGTAGTAGTAGAGTAGTACATTAAAAATATTGGTATTAAATGCTAAAAATAAGGTAACATATAATAAAAAGAAGATCACAAATAGATGCGGGGACCTTCTCCAACTCTAGAAAAAACCTTATCAGACAAAAGTATCCGATTTAGGAGCAAATAGGTCGCGCGATAAAGGCCACACGTGAGCAAAAGCGGCGAGTGTCTGCAACCTGAGCGTAGTGCTGAGCATGCTCAGTGCTGAGCCAAGCGCGTATTTCTCGCGACAAAGAATAATTCCCCTATCGCAGATGGGCTACCAAACATTTAGCTGTGTTGGAATTTCGTACCACCAGTGTCGTTACTAAATCTTTTACAAAAAGACCGAAGAATGTTTAGCTTATATTTATTTATATAAGAGTTGACTTTAAATGGGAGCAACATTTATATAAAAAAGGTTTTTCGTACATCAATGGGGAGCAATAAATAAACTAACAAGCTTTTGGAGCGGACTGAGAAATATTGTCTATTATACCGAACTATTTACTTTACAACTTTGTGTAATAGGATGTTGTCGACGTTTCTCACCTTGCAACACAGGCTTATCTGCCGATATATAACAGCAGGGATCGAAATCAAACTTGGTTAGATAGAGCAATTGAGAGTCAAGCATAGCCCATAGCCCAACTACAGACTTTTATAATTTACCTAAATAAAATATAACAGATGTATTTAGGGTTTCAATGAAACTATATAGGTAAGCCTTACATAGACCTCCTTTAGTAGGAAAATATAAACGGTAACTTATAGCGTCTTACGGTCAGTCTAAGGCCCTCAAAGTGTCGAATTTCATTGATTCAAGGGTTTCGTAACACAAATACCGGCACCAATTTCATGTACTAGAATGCGCCGTGCTCTCTTATATACCGCGGTATATAGAACATAGACGGTGTATACTATGTTAGGCTAAGCGCGAACGTTTGGTTGAACGGGCGAGCTTAGAACACCGACTCCTCTAATGACGTCTTTAAGGTCGGAATATGATGCTTCAAGGAGCGAGTATATATGTATTTTGTTGTTTATTATAGCCATACAGCCACTAAGAAACTACCACACAATACCGAATTTTTAAAACTACAAACAAAATAATAAAAAAAAAACGTATTACAAAAAATCTTAAGGGCCGTATACCGATAACAAAAATGAGATTTTTAAATTATGCCTTTCTGTACGTAAGCATAATTAAATAATCATAAATATTATTACGGCGGCCGGCAGTAAAAAACACTATAGCCAAAACCTATTACAGTATAGACTACGGTTGTACTGTGCCGACCCCACATAAAAGTGGGGTAAGGGCAGGAAGAAAAAAAAATATACGCAAATAAAACTGATAAGTGAAAGATTTCGTTATATATCGAACTTATGATAGAACTTTGTAGTATGTTTACGGGCGGCACTTTGTATCAGATGAACACCCTAGTCCTTAGCCGCTCTTTAATAAAAAAATAGCCCTTATGTCTTAGTAGCATCCTTAAATCAATCCTTGATAAAGGCATGGTTGACAGACAGGATAAAATAATAATCATGGAGACAAACGTGAAATTTATTTTGCAAATTGGTGCCATGTTTAAGAAAGGTAACATTATGATTAAGAGTATACCTGAAAAGTCAAACCATACGTACTAAATGCCTATCAAGTGTTTACTGAAACTTACTTTAAACTCACATGTACACAATTTAGTATGTTAACTGATAATGTTAATTCTACAATCGCTGTCGCTCTCGCTCCGCCTGTCACTGCGTCGTAGTCTCGTTTGCGGCTGTCAGCTGCAGCGTCGTAGAAATGGACCGCGGCTGCGTCACACCTAGAGGACTTACGTAACTACCTTCGCTTTGTTCCATACCTACACTACCGAATACCGTACGTTCTCTTACTAACCGCCATGGCATGGATATGAAGCCACGAAAAATCGCATCGTTTCAAAAAAAATCCTACCGTCCAATTTCATCATCCTGAAGATGTATACCGTATTAATTATGGATTATACTACATTTTATAACGGATGTAAATCACCAAACCGGACAAAGGATTACATAATTATCCCGCGAAATGATTCAAAAATTTCCGCTCTAGGGCAGTGGAAACCGTCGTGCGATTTTTATTGTCTTTCTACGGTTAACGATCGCCTGGTCACTGTACCCTGGCAAGTTGCTAATGCGCCTGGCTGCCATTTTGATGACGAAATTTCGTGACATTGAACACACACTGCTATTGATGATATTGTTGTCATCATGAGAATGAGGTTAAATAGATTAAACAAATATTTATAACAAACAATAGGAAAAGGCATTGTCACCTAGCTCAGCACAGGGGCTTAGCTGGACCGAGTCGAGACCCTGCTTCAGTTCGGATGGAGCATGATGACGTCACAAACGTTCGGCTGACAGTCCGGGAGCGTGATGATCTCACAGATGTTCGGACACGTGTCAGTGTCCCGGGATGTGCATCCACTTATGCATTACACGCTACAGTCCGCGCAAACGGCATACTAATGCAACAGCGCGGCTTCTCTCGAGGACCGCTCGACTGCCGGAATGATGGTGTACTAGCATTCCGGCTGTCGGCAGGCGTCTAGGTATCGTTTGCATACAGATTATATTTAGGTAACTAATTCGTAGATCATTTATGGTTAGGAATGCGCCACACGGATGATTCGTCAATATATTTTTATTTATTTTAACTTACAAAACCACTTCTTTCCCACTTTATGTGGGGTGCCGATCCCGACAGTTCGACTGAAGTCTAGTATACTGTAATAGGTTTTTGTATATAGTTTTCTACGACTGGCCGCCTGCTTGACGCCAACCTTCCTCGGGCATATATATGAAATATTAGTAGATTATCGTAATAATTTACTAATATTTCTTTTAACCAAGTTTTAAGCTTGGTTGGACATTGCTCACGACAGAAGTCGAATGGCGGATTCAAACCGACGACCACGATGTTGTGCATGTTTCGCGGTCGGCATCCTTAACCATTAGGCTATTGGCGCTTTATATTTTTTTTAGGTAGGCCTTACCTAAAAAAATATGTCATAAATTTTCCATAAGTGTGACCAAACAATAAGGCATACGGAATAGGAAAAAGCATCAAAACAAATCATATTGTAACGTCCTGCCATTAAAAATAAACTTATTATAAATATAGTTTAAGACAAATATTTAAAATGCGGGCACTAAAATTACTTTGTTTTCCCTAATTAAAATAAAAGTATGTTACTGGAACATGAGATGTTAAAAAAAAACAAAGACAAGAAAGTCGTAACATGTAAAAATTATGCGAAGCGATTCGTATTCTAGGCCATTCCCATTGTAAATGGCAGGTGAGCATCTCTCGTTTTTCTCTCGCTCCCCGTCCTGACTCCTTCGAGGGGCAGGTGACAATGACCGCTCATACCTGATGGTGCTTCAGTTAAATTGCCTCCATTAAACACAACATGTAGACATATTTTTTCTACACATCACATATTAAAGGACCATAGTCCTTTGAAATTGTAGCCTAGTTCTTAGTATGTCAAAACAAGCCTTTCAAATCTAAAGTCAACGATATATAAGCTTTTGTAAAAAAGTGTCTTTACTAAGTGTGATAGGCGTGAATCTGAAACAGCGTTGTATGGAAAAACTGTGATTCAAAAGAATGCGTTGCGACTAAAATTGATAAGGTATGCTTCAATGATTCTGGCATATTGAAAAGTTGAATGAAGAAAGAGTGAGAAAGAAAATTGATGTTGCAAAAGTTAGTGGTAGAGATGATAGCCGATATTTTAGACGAATTTATATCGACAAAATATGTGACAGACTCGTCTCGTCTCGTCGACCAATTTTGTTCAATAAGGACACAACGAAGACAATACAACACTTTAGAAACTCTTTATTTAGACCACAAATTTGAACGACAAACTACAAAACTGAAAAACCCGTAGGTGATTTTATCTTGACCATAGCTGAAGCCAGTAATGCTCTGCTCAGGTGACTTTCATTTGTGAAATGGGCTACAACCTTTTTCTCAGATTGTTTGCTCGTCTCTTTAACTTCAGTCGAAGTTCTCTCATTATTTGAAGATTCCGCAGTAGTTGATCTCTCTTCTCGATTAAAGGTTCTCTCATAATGCAGTAGTGTATGATGTCGTCGATCGCATCGCCGACAACTCGTAGACGATTTGCAATTCTTCACAGTGCGATCACGTGATAAGCAATTGAAGCACAAATGTTTTGATTGCACATACTCAGTTCTCTTCTCTGGGGTTTGTGCCGCAAATTGCTTACACTGATACAATAAGTGTTGCCCCGAACACATAACACAGATGTAATCTCTTTTCTCCTCTTCCACTGATGAGTGAAACGATCTCTGCCTTGTAGTTTGTCTCGTATTGTTGTTATATTGTGTTGTTTTAGCTGGTTTGCTGTTGTAATAGTTTGATGGCTCCAACATCTCTAATGTTCTAAACCTCATCTCGATAAATCTCTTAAGTTGCTCCCAGGTAGGTAAGGTATCTTCTTCACCTTCTACCTCCCATAACTTTCTTGTCTCTGTATCTAATTTCGACACTATCAAATAGACGATAATGGCGTGCCATGAACTCGTATCTATTTGCAAATTTTGTAATGATTTTAGACACGCAGATGTTATATCCAAAAGTTGTTTTAAGGCGGCGGGCGACTCACTCGTAACATTCCTTTGGGTAAATAAACGTTTCATAATCTCATTTGTATTAAAACGTCTGTTGTTGTAACGACGAATTAATTGACTCCACGCTTCATTGTAATTGACAT
>DWTW01003206.1:0-10206 GCA_018246275.1 Papilio slateri
GCAGTCGAGTCAGGGACAGTCGTTAGCCCGCAGTAAACAATTCAGAGCAAGACGGCGCAGCGATGGTGAAGATGCCTGATATTAACCTAACTTATGGAACCAATAAATCGATGATAAGCCTCGACGTTAACGTCTTTGTGCCCGTATTTAGAATTCTCTCGTACGCACGACACTGTCGGGGATGATGAATTGTGTTTGAGACTTGAGAAAGTAGTCACGGCAGTAATCTTCTAATAGAATGATAAGACTTGACCACTTTACAATTAATTTCATGTATACTATCAACTTATATTACAGCAACGTCGGAAATAATTCGATAAATAAAAAAAATTATCTCATTATCACATACCATTAAAAAGAAAATAATCGAGTTTAAATATAATAAATCCTGCTTAAGATCTTCATTCATCCCATGAGGAAATACAAACTTTAGCGCTAGCCTTGTACAGTCAGGATAAAAAAAGGTTCGTCACCTGAAAATTGACCTTTGCTTGCATCAGGGACACTGACACACACTGACAATTATATGCGCTCACACCCGTAACCCAGAGGGGTAGGCAGAGATCACGGATTTCACACCTCTCTCGCTTCATCTACATCCATTCATCTACGCATACATGCTCGTCGGCTCGACATACTAAAGAGAGGCGATATAAGGTGTATCCAACACCTTATATCGCCTTGATATATGACCTTTGTTGTCATTTCAGTTGTATATCAGTGTCAGTCAGTCAGTTTCAGTTGTGTATTTCAGTATATGCAGTTGTTTTAGTTTGAAAAGGTACTAAGTTTCTAAGACTTGTTAAAGGAATGAATTTGAAAACTGACGAAGTTTTTCGTGCCCCATCTGTACTTAGTTGCATTTTCACGTATCAGGGCGACTATGTTGAATGAAAACCGTATCTTATGATCTTATATTGACTCGATATTGTATAACATAGTACGCGAGATCGCTGAACCGCTCGACCGCACAGGAACGTCCGTATTGTTCCCCGATAGAACCGTGAAGCCCGCGCGAACCGCCTTTTGTCCGACCGACCTTTTGTCTGACATTTACACAAATATACTTTTTCTTTTAATCTTGTTGACTATTTTATTACAGTTCTTTAGAAAGTGCTTTATGTTGTATTCCACAATTGATTCTTCTCAACGTTAAAAACCCGCGACCGAACTAACGAGCGAATTGGGGAGTCTAGTTTAATTATAAAAACGGCGGTTGATTATAACTCTGTGCAAACATTATTGTATAAGATCTTGTGAATTGTAGATTAAGATATAATAGTATCCTTCTCCGGTCATTTTATAAAGATAATACGTACCCAGAAAAGCATTTTTCACTGTGGATTTGAATTTATCATTCCCCTTACAGGATAAGAAGTTAGAAGTAAGTTTGTACTCAGATAAATTTTTGTACTAACGAAACAACCTTAAAAGGATATCGCATTTGTTGAAAGTGATCAAGAGAACATTACCGTATTTACAAAATTCATATGTTATATTTGTGGTTTTTAAAATGATTTTTTAATCAAACAGAGGCGCCTGGCATCGTAATGGGTGTACTTCTGTCACAAATTACGCGACCGTCGCCACTCCATTAGAGTAACACAGTGTTGGGAGCTTGTATTTTCCAACTACCAAGTACGCAACTCACTAATGTATACTGTAATGGTATTTTAATAACAACTCAGTGCCTCCTGGTGAGCGTTCGGATATTTATTACTTGAATTGTTTTGTGGCTAACGCCACTTAAGTTACGTCAACGTCATGTAATGTTGTTCCCTATTATCGCCGTAGTATAAAAGGCCTGCTTTAAGAATATGATTCGGAACCAATCTGAAGCAAGTTTACCGAATTATCACGGAATATCGAAAATAAATTATGAGAACTTTATATTGGTTATACGAGTACGTTTTTGAAGTGAATTACTTTGATTCTCAAAGGGCTTGCTAAGTTGTAAAAACAGTTAAGGCGACGTTTATCGACGACAAATCACAAGAGTTGATCGCTTTACATTATTTTACAACTCGTCGATTACTTGAACCGACAATAAATAAAGCCAAGTCAGTACTCGGCAGTACATTTAATAGGTTTACGTTTACGGTGGCAAACCCTTTGAGTTCAATGTAAATACAGTTAGTAAAGCGTCGCTCGCATTTACCTTTGTTTACAAACATGTAGCGCTGTTTGTTCTAATTATGTGCTTTGTTCATAACTCCAGGGAACGAATTTTCAAGTGGGTAATTGTGAAAATAATTAAGAAGTCAACCAACATCGTTCACCACAAAGGAGGCTAAGCAGGTGCGTTGCTGCCTAAAGTAGAATAAAGTATATAGAAAAGTATCAAGAAGGTAGAATCGGAAAGAAGAAAGCTCCCATTCACCAGTGGCAACTGCAAAAGTATAATACCATTACTATAGATTGCGATAATTATCGTCGTCTTTGTATTGAAGCCAACGATGTTTTATCGTATACAATAACATGTAAAGATGTTATTAAATTAATCTATATTAATAGTATAAATAGAAAAGATTTGATTGTTTATTCTGGATAAACTCAAAAACAACAGAACCGATTTTAAAGATCTTTTATCAGCGAGTTATATAGACCCTATTTTTTGTATATCTATCTACTACAGCGAAGCCGGGGCGGGTTGCTAGTCTCATAAACACATGTAGGTAACAAGAACTATATAATATAAGTCTCAAGGAGAACAAACAAGCCGGTATCGAATATATCCGGAGACAGCGCAGCGCTGGAGGCAAGTGGGTCGAACAAGTACGAAGGGCCCCGGAAGTCTGCTATCAATCATCGCCTAGATAAAGCTAAGCTCTATGAAGTGCCGGAAAACGGCAATCTTGGCCTATTGGTTGAGAAAATTCAATCTTAACACTGTCCGGTGACGAAACAATGTGTATTAGAACAAAGTTACGCTACCGATTGGCAAACAGCCAGACGTGCCAACGTGGATCGCTTTAGTCGCTTCATCTGCATTAGTAACATCGAGGAAACTTCAATCTACGGAAACTAGAATTCGAAATGTGCAAATTTAATCATCGTAATATCGTGGGAGAGCTTAGATTAGTTTGCCCGGTGTGACTTTGGAACCCTGTAATACTCGAATTATTTAATAAATTACACAGTTAAAAATTATTATCATTAACTTAAACCTTATATTTTCGCTTATTGATACAGCTAACAGTAACCATTCGTCGTACATCTTATATACTAACCCTTAACGCCCTGTACCTCACCAGAGTATTGTTTCTATGACAAATTAACTTACTTTTCATAGATACAATACTCTGGTGAGGATTATCTTAATCAACTAATTTAACCTGCTTAAAAACTGTCTATAATGAAAATACACAAAGAGACCACCTGCCGCCGAAAAGTAAACAAAGGTTTCGGTTTACAAGTAATGTAGCGCACGTCTCGTCGTAATTTAATCGCGACATTACACGATGGCAACAGACGGTGAGGTATCGAGAGTGGCTTCCTTAAATGGTCACCGCTCCGGTACGGTACGTGATTCATAGCCTGAAGGTCGTTAGTACTTCCTGCATAATTGCCGACTACGTTTAAACGTTCACTTCCTTTTCTTAATGAAATTATACACATACATACGTTTATAATAAAATATATGAGAATTACGAATAGTAATTAAACTGCACACGGTTCTTGTTTCGGCGTTCTTGTCGACTCCGAACATGTTGTTGGGAAAAAAAGTTTCATACCACTAAAATACACATGCAAGCCATTTATGATCGAAAAATTTCGTCGATCCTCATTCTGAGGTTGCCCTACCACTAAAAAGAACACTAGACTATTGTAAACGTGAATAATTTTCGTAAGGCCAGAATTAAGTCAAACTTATGTTGCTCAGGCAACATAATAATAAAATCAACGACTAAATATTTACTTCCATCTTATCATTAGGAAAACAGGATGCTAACAAGTTTTAGTTTTAATAAAAAGTTTCAGTACAACTAATCCAACTTTTTGAAATTCTCCTTACCTCGACAAAATATCGTATCCAGATACAGCACTAGTTGGCACGGCGGTCAAACATCTAATTATAATAAACGTCATACAATGATTGTCGTGCTTGAATAGGCCATCGTATATAGGAGCGGGAATTGTTTCGCATATAAGAGAGCCCATATGTTAGGCTATGTCGGTCGTGCGTGACGCGATCGAACCTTATGTTGTGTGACGATCGCAATCACGCCAATCCATTATTTAGTTTGTCCCGTCTCAGTAAACAATAATGTTGACACGCTTTATAAATCAAACCTAAATATTGCATAAGTATGGCGAAAAGATAATATGATATAATCCTTTTAGTGTATTTCGTTAACTTTCTACTTCTTAGCTACAAAAATCAAAGGGTTTGTATCGCCATACAGCATACCATTCGCTTTAACTACTTTTTTGCGACGTAATAATACCCTACAAATATAAAACAATAAGCTCTCGTCTTTAACCCCACTGGGGGATAACATATCGGGAATCAACCAGACATGAAAACAAAATATTTGTTCTTCTGCTGTGCCATCTCTTTAAGAAGAAGCTATAATTATAGCCAACTGGAATTGTTATTTTTGCTGGGCTGGAAACCTAACCCAAGGCCCGCGCTGTGATAGCTACGAGGTACTCCTACGGCTAGGCTACGACGTCATGCATACTATACATTAATATTAAATAATGGCACTGTGTTTTAATTAAAATTGAAACATTTTTATCGTGTTCGTAAAATATCATCAGACCGCCGAGGCGCGCGTCAACTCGCCGAGTGCACAGAATACTTTCGCCCGCGGCCACTAAATGACACTAATGAGACAGACGGCCAGGGACGCTTTTATCATCAACTTTTCCTTTATTTCCCGGTCACTAATAAGACTCAACTTACTGCTGCAAACATCTTTAGGGCGTTGGAATATAACTCATGCTATAAAGAAGCCAAGAGACAGGCCAAGCCTAGCTGCCTTCAAAGGCCGTGACTTAGGGATGTTTCTGACATAATGGACAGATCAACATAGAGGCTGGACTATAGACACCGCAGCAATTATATTTATTCCATATCTTGTGCTGAATATTGTTTCACCTGATTTTCAGCATCATAATTGTAGACTATAACCATAAGGGCTATTGGTGTTTTACTTACGATATATTTAGTCTTACCCTTAAATTGATAATCTTGATAGCATACAATGAGGAAGCGATGACTAAAATATTTTTAAATCTACCGTGAACATGTTTTTAAACGGCACTAAAAGAAAGTTAATACTGGTAATTTGATACGGAGGCAACCAACAACCAAAAGTTTATCTTAAATGAATTCCAAAATTAAATGGAAGCGTATTTGTTTCGTAGCCAAGTTAAAATATACAAGCTCACGATTGAGTTCAACGGCCGTCGTTAAAAAAAAACAATAGTCGCCCTAAAATTACAACGAAGTAACATACCTACTCGTTGTAGCCAGCGGGTTAGGTTAAATATTTACAAATGTAATTGATAAAATAATGTCCGATACATACAGCTATGTCTCCGTGTTTATCGGCCATTTTGGAGAACGAGGCCGCTGGTGTCTGCAGGTTTTTGTCCGGCAACAAGCGGACTGCGGTCCATATTCGGACCGCGAAAGGGCGAAACTCGGACTGCCAAATATTGCTAAAAATATCTAAATATTAATTAAAATAATATTGTCATATAACTCACTCTATTATCTTACGTTTGAAAGGCCCATATGTTTTTGTATGGACCTCGATAAAAAATTTACAACAGCATCCGGACCTCACTTAATAAGTCCACGTATTTACTAGAAAATAATTGTTAACTAAAACTTGCAATACATACATATGATAGATACATCTCTCCTTACGTTTAGTGGACAAATACAAATCATCTAGACGTTTAACGTTCTGCTTTTATTGTCGTGTCCGTGTTTCACTTTCAACGATTGATAAAAAACGCGTTTTATTAAATGAAAATGTGCCTCAAATTATAACAAAAAAATAATTTACAATGAGGGTTACCGTAATAGAGTTCACACGAGTTGGTGACTGATAAGAGTTGACCTGTATAGGCCGACCGTTACGACTCTGCTTGGTGTTGATAAGACATTCCGTATCGATAGTATAATAGACATAAAAACTCGATAAGATAGTAGTCGAAAACAACTAAACAAACTACGACGTTATAAATAGCCTCATCGCTTATTAAAAGAGTAAAGGTTCATTCATATACCCTTTTTGCCTTTTTGCTTTATTAGAGAATCATGAACAATATTTGTAAAAGAATGCAATCCACGTTTCTTTGAGCTTCTCTCATTGTGGTGAGTGACGATTGTCATGCGCGTATCACCCCCTAAAGTCTTTTATAATTCATCCAAATAAATCTTAAGTCTCGCTTTATACCAATATTCAGTGGGTCCGATTCAAATCCCTATTTATCCCCTATCTATATTTGTATTTCCTGCATACAGCAGAAGACGTCCAAAAATAATTATTCCAGGTGTCACGACCTTTTGTTAAATGTTATGATCATACATTAAAATACTTGTATAAATAATTAGACACTGTGTACACTCATAGAGCTAAATAAAATGACACGACCATATTTATAATTATATTATAATTGAGTATTTTTAAAGCAACTGTTGCCGGACCATGTGCGGTAATACAAATTACTTAAGTCCTTTGTGGTTCTCGCTAAAAATGACGACCCATAAAAAATAACATTATAACACAGTTGATACAACGTTTACAATAACTGTTCTCAAAGTGTTACGCGATGCTCCCTATGTGGGCTGAGGACCCGGTGTTTTTATATATGGTTAACGACGTCTCGCGAAAGATATAACAGTACAATAAATCAGAATGCCAAAGTCATATATCTTTCCATGAAAACGCGAAGGATGTGGTAATTTTTTATGTCTCGTCTGATATTTATTCGCCGCTTTCGCTTCATGTTTACACTTCATAAAATGCTTGGGTTCCATTTAAAATACAATTTATAGATGAACGTAATTAAGAGATTAGGTAGGACTGTTTTATCTGCCTGATGGATGATGTTATGTTGTTACATGATAATTTAGTACTTGTTTTCTTTTACGTATAAATATTCAGTTAACACTTTTCTCAGATTCGCCAAGAGAACGCCACAAATACAAAAGCAACATTCCTTAAATATTAATCAAAGGTATTAAGAGTATCGGTAACCGACGAGAATGTATGCGTAGATGTATGAAACGAGAGGTGTGTCAGAATCGTGCCAAATGGAAATCCGTAATTTCTGCCTTTTTTCTGCTTTCTTTATATAATAAAACAGTAATATCACTTATAAGGACGACACAAGCTGCTATAGACAAATTAAATCAGATGACGATTGTTTTACAAAGTCTGTCGTCAGTAGGTTCAAAGAAATGGATGAATAAAAATCCACATCAAAATGTCACGTGAGATTCTGCCATGAAAAACGTGTCATCTTAATGTCAATGGCCCTTTAAGGAAAATTGCTAGTGATTGAGTACTCCATTGCTAGGGCAACATAGTCTAAGATTTCAATTATAAAATAACAACGGAAAAATTATCGGTAAATTTGTTAATTTCAAATGCATTTTAAAATTATCACGCAAAAATACAAATTACAGATCGATTGAAACTTAAAAGTATTATAGTCTCTAAATACAATTTAAACCGGTGTTTCACAACGTGGGGCCCACGCCCCACAGGCCCCCCTGTTTGATTGTTAATAATAGTTTGTTTAATTTGATAGTTAAGGGGGGCAATTCAAAAATGCAAAACCAAATTCTTTACAAAATGTTGTAAATAATTAATAGGTATAATTTCGTTTGACGTTACCAAAATATCAACTGGGTGATTAAAGTCGTCAAGTCAGTTAAGTCGTAAGTCGAGTGAACAAATCAATTTTCTAATGTTAAAAATTATGTATGTGGGGCATAAAACTTTTAGAAATGTTAAGGTGGGGCAAGGCACAAGAAAGGTTGGGAAACACTGATTTAAACGCTTTAGGTCGAAAAAAGTAGGTATATTATATATGCATAAGTTGATGGTTAACGATAATTCAATGGTAAATTAGAACCAACATCCGTACGGTTCCGAAGCCGTGCCCTAAACTAATTATAAGGGTTCAAACTTTATTAAAGTTTTTACATATGATAATTTATACGATGTCTTAGATGTAAGCTCTTATGTTGTGTAACAAATATAGTATGAAATATGTGGAAACATGTTTCACTATTGTGAAACAAACTACAATTAGCACAAGAGTATTAACGTTCGAAATAAATATTCTTTAAAATATCATAGAGTTAAAAATACCACATCAAACTAACTGAACGTGAAGCATCTAACACACAAAAGCCATGTTAAACTAAAAATAAGTTTATGTACTATTAGCGAGTTTCTAACCGATGGAAAATTCTATACAAATAAAAAATTAACCCTCATTAATACTTGCCATTCGTAACCTCAGTAAGAAAACTACATACAGCTTATCTGTGTACATTTGAGCACGTCAAATATAGAACACGATTGGAGATAAAATTCCAAACATAATGTTTATTAATTACTGAACACACTATTACTCTTTGTTATCAATATGGGCATAAATAAATTATTAATTTATCACTGTCTATTCCGTACCAGCAAATGACACAAACATATTGATTATCGGGAGTGCAACGTATGTCACGAAAGAAGTGTTATAAAGTTATATAGTCGAACAAAAGGACTATCGTCTTTTAGCACTAACGTGGTATACCATTTCGAAAGTGACACGACATTGGCGCGTCTACAGCTATTCATTAAACACATCAGATTAGAAAACAAATATTTATAATTTTCAAATGAGATCGATATAACTTTTGCCTTAATTAGAAACCAAACCCAATACACGCAACGCAATAGCTAGGGTATAAATAGACCATGAGACATGCTGGCTTAATGAGTCGTCCAATCAATCAACTGCCGCAAGCAATATTTACAAACCGAGAGATATCAATCCGGAACCAGACTTCAGACCGGAAGTCAGAAAGCGTATTCTTTTATGTAAGAGTCTTCGAAACAATTCTAAACCAAGAGTCAATTAATACCATTTAGATAGAAAAGCTGGTGTAGATAAATAACGTAGTAACAAGCAATGTGAAAAATAGTACGTAGAGAATATTAAAGCAATTAAATGAATTATTTTCACAAACCAAAAAACGGTTACTGTTGGACGTCTCAAGATGTTATCATAGTCATAGTTGGAAGTCTAAAACCTAAATAATTAATTAAATTAAACGGCTTAACTCATGTTCGCGTACTCCGGTGTAGCTACCTAGAAGGAGTTTCGAACCCGTCGGAGGTCCTTCTTCATGGTTAGTGGGCTTAGTTCGCGGTCGCGCCCCGCCTCGCACATACGCTTGAACTCTAAAATCTAATTTAATGTTTTTCTACTCAAAAAGATGAGAAAATGCGCCATTACATAATTTATTTTACGATGCAACACGTTGATTAATCACGTTGAATAATCTTTTCAAATCACGAGCAAATGAATTAGTGTTTAATAATACAACAAACGGTGTACGGTGTGCGTAATCCAAATAAATTATATACGTCTGTTTGCCTGCTTTGTGTCATATGCTCTGTACATTAAACAACGCCCGATACAACACTTGCTATTTCGGGCACACTACCAAAATATCCAGTTTATTTGGGTACCATGTTGTTTATAATACTATTTCCGTAAGGATACCGTCATAACATCGGCAAACAAAATGTTTTATTACAGAAGAATATGTATTACTTTATTTTTTTGTTCGGTAATTAAATTTTGTGGTATTTTTTATACATCTCTCGTGTCTTTTTACTCTTTGATTAGAGATAGCAATCACGATTCCATTTAAACCATGCTGTAATAACAAATGACTTGGGATAAGCATTAGAGTTTAAGTAAAAAAAATATATTTTGAAACGAATTATTTTAAATAACGGAAATTGCTTCGTATGAGTTGTCGGGATTAAAGGTCTTTAAGTTTAAAAGTCACTCGCAATGCAACAGAGCCACCATTGTTAAGCTGTATTTTTAAGTTTGTTCTCTTTACAAAAAAAAAAGTAAATTGTGTTTGTATTTGATTATGGAACTTGGAAGTTCTCTTTAATATTTTATACTAAATGCAAAATAAATACTAAAATAATTTAT
>DWTW01003207.1:0-10205 GCA_018246275.1 Papilio slateri
CGCGAAACAGGCCAGCGATGGCCTTCTTACGGACAAAGAAATACAACAGATTATATAAACCTGGATAGAATAAAAGCCACATGTTACATATCGATAGAAATTAAGACTGCCAAAGGGCATTAGTAAATGGAATTTTGAAGCGTCTCAATCGAGTGAGATAAAGCCCATATGGCGTGAAATCTCCGTCGGACATTTGGAGCTTAACCTGTCACATTCGAAATTCGATAGAAGGGGCTACTATTTCGCGTCGCTTTCGCTCGACTGGTCGTATGTCGTCCCGGGAATAGACAAACTGTATATGAATTTAAACAGGAAGTTTCAATTTAGCGCCAATTCATCTGTAATGATACTTGGCGGAAGGCGGACACGAGCGTCCATTTTGGTTGAAAAAAAAAAAAAAAGTTTTATATTTCGTTCTGTCCCTAACTGGTCTCGCATCGTACGCCACGTATCTCCAGATGGTCAGTTGTGCAAGCCCGCCGAGCCTTAGTTGTTTGCTCAAATATTACAAGTCGGTACGACATTTGAAGAGAGCCGCTAAACAAAATACAAACAGTTCCAGTAAAGGCGCGTCCACACATGCGGCGGCGGTGTGTTGGAGAATTCACAGAGATCCAATTAAGATGGACGCCATCCTTGGGGAGCGGAATAGGTAAATAAATAACGTAATTACAATATCGAATCACGAGCGCGCCCGACCTCGCCGTAATTGTCGGCGAAGATGAGAATGCCATTGTATTGAAGGTTAAGTTGTGTAGACTTTTAATAACACCATTGGCTTTAAGAGGATTTAAAACATCAAACATATCATTAGATAATTTGATTTTCAATTTTTCAATTTAAATTTAAACAAAAAATACTTGACAACATTATTCGAATAAAATAGATGCGTAATTTTATTTTAATGCAGCATCAAAACATACAGGGTATGTAAAGAAATGCGTAAAGAAAAGTCTTTAATTAAATACTTCTATCAACTATTGAAAAAAAAACCAAAGCGGAAACTTATTTTCGCTTTTCACTAAGCGTCCCGGATCATACAAAAAAACCTCACCGAGCGGACGGTCCCGGATATCCGTCGAATCGGGAAAGACTATACACTACAAGATGTTATTAAATACCGTTCAAAGTTCCATGTTGCGCATTTATATGCGAAAAACAAAAAACATACGACTCTCGCGCTTTTTGACGATAATGGGAATACACAGAGTTAACAAATGTAACGTCTTTGTTCTAAACTATTGTTATTGTTAACTGTGAATTATTATAACATTAAAATTGGTCATTTGTTATTTACTGCGGACGAGATGACCCCGGTATACATTGTTTATATTAATTTGAATGTCGGCAAAAATGGGTCGTTGATTTATGTCTGTCAGAGTTTTGATTTAATGGCTTCTTTTTATACTACTATAAAATGGATTGATTTTGATTATTAATGCAACATTAGTTTAAGTAAGGCTTATTTAATTGTTTTTTTTTTACCATTAATATCAATGCAAATAAATACAGCTTAACAGCGTAATGGAATAGACAAAAAATGCAATTTATTGTATTTACTAAAATCTGAGCATACAACTTTTCGAATTGAAATATTTTGTTTTTGCAAATGTATCGTTGTAACCTTACAATATATTTACTAATTACACCTACTCTTTACACTCTATATATATAATTAATATAAAACTTTTTACTAGATAAAATAAAAAAATATTAAGGCGACTTACCGGCCATGTGAAATCGAAGGGGAAAACGATGGGATTGCTGAATCCCTCCACGTTGAGGTTCGGCACGTCGAGGGAGTTGCCTCCCAGCACGGGAGTAGTGATGTCCCCGAAGGTGCACGGCGACGTCGTATCGATGTTAGCTTGATATATCTTGAGGCACACGCGGAATTTAGTCCTGCACGGCGCCAGGCAAGGCGCGTCACTATTCGATGAACCATCACAGCACTGTCCACTACTTAACCTACCCAATGAGTTCGTGAAACTTTTTATCCTAAGCTCAAATGAACCGGATGACAGCACCTGAAAACAAAAATGACAACTTGTAGATTTTTTTTAACAAAAGGCAAAGGTTATGCACACATAATGCCGTGAGACAGCTTATTTAAAAGAAAAGATGTCGAACATTGCGATATTTATGTACAATATCAAACAAAACATTTTTACATTTACTGATAATCGGATTCAAACGTGTTATACTAAAATATTAATCAATCGTGAGTCGATTTATCACTAAATGACAGCCAACGCCGAACGCTCATATAGCTTTCATCGTTCGAGATCACAAAATAAAATTATTTGCACAACTGGGCGTGCAGTCCCGTCGTAACGGTTTCTCTCGGAGTATGAAAATATGTTACCATGAATGTGGGGTAGTAGACCACGTGGGGTAATGTCGCCCCTAGCCAGAGTTGCGTTTCAAACGGACCAGCGCTCGAAGCGTTAGGGTGAAAATACATTATCGGTTAATAGACGCTGACGTTTTAAAACTACGTACGCATGTGGGTAGATGACAGAAAATTATTAATTATGACTACCCACAACAAAAATGGATTAATTGTTTATCATTAATAACTTACAGATATCTAATCCTGTATACATCGCGAAGTATAAACATTTAATTCGCTTAATCTAAAGATGAAATTAAAGCACTTTTGAAGAAAGTGGGATATTACGGCTAAAGTACTGATTGATGTCACTCCTTTAAGGCTAAAATGCTCGATATTTTTTTTTTATTTACATTTCTAGTATCTTAAGTTTTTGTTTTTTAAATTGTTACTGGCCGAAACCCCCAGCGTTGTTTTAAACGATTTTGACGTAGGCACAGATAAAAAAGCAATATAACGTTGAAAGATAAGTAGATGACAACACAGAAGCTTAATGCCGGTTACTTTTTTGTTTGTATTATATGAATAATAATAGCTTACTATCGCCCTTTAGGGTAGTACAGCCCTTTTAATAATACGGAATGCGCAGTTGGTCGCGTTGCATGTGGCATGGAATACTTTAAAACATTTTTAATGTATGCTCATATTGTCTTAATGAAAAAATGTTTTTATTTTCAAAGTTATATGCAAAATTATTATACGGCATCGGAAGGAAGTGGTGGGCACTGAGTTGTACCCACATTACCGGTTGCTCAGCACACGTGAGGTGCTGCTGTCAATGAAAGAATAAAAAAATATATCGTTTCCTGCGAACTTTCTATCCAAATGAGTATTTATTTACTGTTACTTTGGCGTTTATTAAATATTGCTTAAGTCCTCCGTCCAAGAAATTATCACCTTGCAAAAATATTGTTTTTGAAGATTTTCATCATAAAGATCTTGATGCAAATTTTGTATTAAAACAAAGGAAAGTCAAAAATTCCCATACACAATATTAAGGACGTTTCCCAAACCAGCACAAACAAAAGAAAAATATAATAAACAATGATCCATTCAAATTGTCTTATCTAGTAAACAGACGGTAATCTGTAGGTCTGTAGATCCCTAATATATAACCACCGTTTAAACAAAGACCGGCCTGAGAAAGACACCAGATTTCGGGCCGACTTCCTGTCGGGTGACAGGGGGAGGTTAGGATCCGTGGATTTCACATCTGAAAACGCAAAACATTCCTCCTCTCGTTCTAATGACGTTGTACAGAACAGGACGAAGTATTTTCACACATCCACGTGGTTCGACGCCAGGTAGGAACGGAAACAAAAAAATGCCCCCAAAAAACCTACGAACACTCTAAACATCCCCTTTTTTTGGAACAAGTTGATGGATTGTTTATAATAGCACAGTAGTAGCTCGGAATTTGATAAACTGTGCTTAATCCTATTACAATTAAAATGTTAACATTTTAAATTCAAATTTAGAAGTCTTTGTGTTGCTGTCAACATGACTGCTCATAAGAAAAAAAAAGTAAAAAAAAATAAAAAGGCAAAGGCCGTACGTGGCGGAGCGCCTCGCCCCAGGCCAGCCACAAATTAACAATTAAATAATACTTACCAACTACCGGATAAGATATATTATAGTGTCTTCAGGCATTTTAACGCGATGACTGTCTGATTGACGTTTAAGAATATCTTTTTAAAACTTCCTAATCTTTGTTTATGGCCATTTATAGGCAGCCTATAATTATGAGTAAAACACATAGAATACAGCGTTGTTTGTTTAAAACATATGTTTAAAAATGCCACATTCTCTATGTTCACGTTATCACAACTCTTATGAGAATTAATTGACTCTTGTACCAAGTTTATAAACACTCATGGTGTTAGATTGTCGATCATTTATAATAAAATGAAAATTAAATCTTTCGTTCTCTAACGAACATGTTTTCTTTTTTCTGTTATTAATTATTGTTACTTAACCCGCTGTGTACGCTATTTTAACAAATTAAAGCGAAGACTTGTACCTAATTTATTAAATACACGACCTTAAATATTAAATATAATCGAAACTAAATTGTGAACATTAATAGTTTATCGATGTTAGAAAAATGTAATGTCAATAAAGTTACGTAATAATTACTAGGTATGTATATTTTTAAAGGAAAAAAGATACATTACTTTTGTGCAATGTGGCATAAAAGATTATTTAACCTGTCAGTAGTTTCAAATTTTCATTCTCATTATTACTATAAATTTCTTTTGGTAAGTGATTTTAACCCCTTTTTTAAAGTCTATGCACAGGAGAAGCCTTTTGAATGGATTGAATATGTTAATTGTTCATGTCTATAAATAACTATTATTGTACTAAAATACGTTTAAAGCCAGCATCAGTGCAATCTCCAGTTGAACGGTCTTAATTGATTTCGAGTACCTAATCGACGGTCTCGTAATACCGTCTCTCCTGACATATCGTTTTACATCAATTTCTATGGTTATAATTGCCGCGCAATATGCCCACGATCTCGCGCACCGATATTTTATACAAAATTGCCGTGTCAAAATGATTTATCTTAAAAAATATGGAATGTTATTGCCCTTACTAAATATTATAATTCAGCTTTATAATATAATAATAATAATATAATTGGGCATAAATATAATTGCATATAATTGGGCAATAATAATATTGAATTGACATTGTTGGTGTTAAGAAAAGGCAAAGGACAACAATGATACAGCCACGTCATGTTGACATTTCTACTTTTACTTATAAGCTCCGTTAGTTACAGATTATAAAACTACAGCAAAAAAAACAGTGAAGATATTATATTCCATTTGTTGTGAATTATATTGGAAAGATTTTTTTTTATAAATAATAAGCATAGACAAAATGAATAACACCCAGTTATGGAGTATATAAAGAGCCATTGTACAAGTGAGGCAACCGAGTAAACACTCGTTCGAGTCAGGTTAAGCGGAGTCTAAAAATAGCTGAAATAATGAAACACAGGGGAATGTTTTTCATCTCGGCTGGTTATACACACGCGAAATGTGTTAAAATAAACATCGAAGCACAGGTCTGTTAATAGCGCGACGATGTGGCCACTGCACAAAATTCGCAATTGGAAATTTAATTTTGGAACGGCTCTATATGGTCTCTTTTTATACGTTGTTTTTTTTAACCGCTATTCATACACGTGTTATGAAAATATACGGTTTATAATAGGAACGTGATCTGAAGACAGTTTAAAAAAATATTCTGCTATGCTTTATTAGTAACATCGCTGAGAATACTAACTGAGAAAAAAATCGAAATAATTGTAGGTATCCAAAAACTATCTTCTACTTAATCATCAATGTTCTTTCAAAATCTATAAATAACACATTAAATTATTTGGGTAAAAAGAAATCCAAGGATCCATTGATAAATTTGCTGTAATTGATTGCCTTTGGCTTTTGACAGCAAAATAAAAATCATGGTAAAAGTAAACGCAGGGATGTTTGCAACAATGAGAGTACCGTCTCAAAGAACTTCCCGCTCAATAAAGGGACATATGTCTTAAAGCGAACAAAACGATTTCAAAGATCGACTTTCGCGCGACTTTTGTCGCAATCTCTTTGTCCGGTCGGTTAATTCCGTTTGCAGCTGGTATTTCTTGCAAAGAACGTAGGATTCCATAAGTTTTTTTCTAAAGCAGACAAAGTAAGCTTACGTTAAGTTATTGGCAGTAACACAAAACAAATTTTGGGGTTTTTAAGAAGATCAGATCCAAGTTTTTAGTAAGAACCCAGATTTCTATCAGCCTCATGGATTTCGCAGCATGTATATAGACTAACAATTAAAAACAAAACGGGAACCTTGTGTCGTAATTGGCGACGTAGGACGCTGGGAACGTATAAGGAAAGCGTATAATAAGGTATTTTGCGGTTGTTTAGACGTTGCGCAAGCGGTTTGGGATATCGAGCGTTGGTGTTCGCCAACTTACGATGGGCATGGGAAGTGTATTTTGCAGTTGCATAATAACTGTAATCGATGTACTATGGCTTGAGTGAACGATAAGGTTTGAAGACCAATGAAACTGTACTTTAAATAAAAACAAAAGTAAATATTACGTAAAATGATTGAGAGGGCAGGCGCATTACGATTGACAATCTAAAATATTACAATAAATTAAACTATTTATTTTAGAAAAAAAAATTACGCAAGCGTGGGAAATCAAAACAATTTAATTGATTAACTAAAGTATATTCTGGATCAGTCCCAAATATAACAGAGTTTGACCTGTCGTATAAACTTATTACCATGTTTTACAAACCATAAAAAATAAATAATAGTATTGGGAAACAATTTTAATACAACTGGCAATCATGCCGCGTCGTTATATCTTTACATATTATGGCACGCAAAAGCCGATGCACTGTTTAACGATTAGGTTGAAAATCGCTTGAATGCTTTCAGAAATTTATTAGCATAATATCAATTACTGTACGATCGGTTATTTTAGCAAATTGATCATTAAATTCAAACCTACTCGATTGAGTAATACACAATAGCGTTGCGGAAGGTTTTAATTATTTTTACTTGTCTAAATAACACCTACGCTTTACAATCAGTCTTCATAGTAAAGGATTTACGCATTCATATCTGTCGACAGATGGCCTTAACTTACAACCCACACAGAAGCGCAACTCATCTTTACGCTATGCCTGGTAATATTGTGCAACTATTCATAGTCTTGCTGACACATTTACCTGATAGGGAATTGAATAATTTGTCTGCTGGCAACACTGAACAGGCAAAGACTAAAATTGTTGCAAAAGTTACGTTTAAAAGTAACTTGTATACGTCACTAAACTTTTATTTATTATGAAGATCTTTTATTTCTTCTTTTATAGCTCGATTTTACATGTATAAATATCAGAATAATTACTAAAATTCAAGCAACGAACACTAAATTATCTGTGATACTTTTTACGCAAATGACATTGTATCCGTTAATTACTGTATTTCCTGATAATTGGCAAAAAGAATTTGAGGCAAGTGCTACAAGACAATGTCAGCGTTAATAAATAATGCATCACATTTACTTGTTGTTGTATCCTGTCGCGCGACATTGCGTAATCTGATCAATTATCCAGGCGGCCATGATTCTTTTTGCCCACTACCAGTATTGGGAATCGATTACTCTTTCCGACGCATTCGCAGTGAAACAAATATATTTATGAATCGGAATGGCTAACGATTAAAGAAAATTGAGATCGTCTGTACTACACAAAGACCGTCTATTAGACATAATGGATTCATCATTTGTCAATTAAGATGAAAGGCGTGAGACGAAGACCCGGGGGCGACTCATTAAATCAAGAATGCTCTTTACTCTTGAGAGCTTTTGTATACAGTAAAGACTGATTATTTGTCGTCTAATATTTTATTTATTCTCGTCCATATTTATTTATATAAATTAATTTCTTGTCTTAAGGCAGTCACAAACTGTTGTATTATTGAAAGATTTAAGGATCGTCTTACTTAACAGTGATAATGTATATTTTTATATGTACTATTCGAGATAAGTATTTTAGCAATTCAATTACTTTCATCTATTTACACGTCCCACGTATAAAAACTTAATTGTAGAAAATATTACCTTTTCGTTTGAAATTAACAATAAAGAATAACAGACAATTTTGGGTATATAAGTAAAGTTAGTAAGATATAACCCATACCTCAATATAGTGCAATATGTATTAAAGTTAGTGTGTTTTTGCCCTAAGGTCATGGAGGTCCGTACGCAATCATATATTAGAAGCACAGGTGAATTATACGCGGAGGGGTCTCGATTCACAAATGGCCCATTATACATACTCAGACAATAACCCAAACGTTAGTTTCACATAGTTATGCAGTTAAAAACCTGACGATTATACGGATTTCATATGCCGTTCACATAATTGAGTCTGTTCTCAGAGAACAAAACCGACGCACAATAGACGAAATTATAACAGGGTTAAATCGCTTCACATACTTAAATTATTGCGACGGACACGACATACGACAATTAATTATATCGTTCTCCCGTTGTGAAAACTCTAAATGGACAGCTTAAGTGGCTTTCGTTCCGATCTCCAAATACCTCGAAACACGTCAAAGAATCCGACATTATTAGCAAAACAAGTGCACACAAATTAGTCGGGGCGAAACCATAGTTAGTGTAGACGAAATTTTTGCTTTGTTTTACTTGCACCATACCTTAGGGAGATGAGTGAAAAAGGCTTCGGCTAGTATGTACCACCCTAATATTATATCAGAATTTTGATAGATGCAGATAAATTAGAACGTTTGATAACATCAAGCGAGATTTGGTCGCTTCGTAACGTCTGAAAGGAGAGCCTACATTCCGCACACTTGGGGAAGATAGGGCAATGCAAAATAACGAACGACAATTTAAGTTAGTGATTTAAGTAACACTCCAGAATTGCCGTACATATTACCTATTTAAGTTGTTAATACGACTGGTATGTAATAAGTTTTTTTTAATTAAAGCGATCACGTCGATAACGAACATGTGATATTCGAAATTTTTATATTTTAAATCATCGTAAAGCCAATTAGAATTCGTGTGTAGCGGGTAAATTACTTAAACAAGCAGATGTTGCGGAGTTTTAAGAATCGCCATTAAGTTTTACACCTGCCAACGTGGACGAGAACGACAGCGCGAGTCAGCCAGCCAATGCATATAAAAAGTGTACCGGGCTGATATTAAAAATACGACTAAATGGAATCTTTTTTATGTCATGATAAATACGCTAATGAGACCTTTAAATCGGAATGGGGTGGTCAGAGGTCTACGGTTTCAGTTGTTCAAGATAAACTTTATCAATTCTAAAATACAAAGGCGTAGGTCTTAAGGGATTTTAACTTCGTAAAGATCAAAAAAAATAATTGCCATTAACATGTTTCTATATCGTATACGATTACTATCAGTTGAATTTCAACGTTTTTTTTAATATATGTAAGGCAAATCGAAGGTACAGTCGCGCACTGCACGTTTAAGCGCTAATAACACTTGTAACCATCGGATTAAGGTTAAAAAGTTATAAATAGTTTATGTACGTGACTGTACGATTGCTACGACAGGCCTGTCCCAGATATGCGGCGATGGCGATAGGCGCCGTAGAAACAATCTCGATATTAAATACAGTAATGTCGCAAACCTATAAAAATATTAGACGTCCATTTAAGTATCGGTGCGTTTCTTGAGAACAGCCCGTGGAACTGTCGTATTTCTTATACACAAGTAATAATTTATAATTAATCTAGCAAAACAACTAGTTACTTATGTTAATTGTAATCTAATAACCTCAAGCCTTCGTTTATTCGCGATTACTAACTTTTTGATTAACTATAAGATAAGAATGAAGACTTAATTATTTTGGTCATGGTATCCAAACACAAATTCTATCAAAATAAATGTAAAAACTCAACCCTCTTTCTGGTTTATTTATTATAAGTATAAATTGGATATTATTTCTCTGTGGTTTTGAACTGACGTGTTTCCTACGCCACTTCCGATTAAGACCGATCACGCGATAACCTGCGAGCGTAAAGCGAAAAACAAAATGCACTAAGTAATTCCTGCGGATGTGTTCATCAATAGATGAATTATATCAAAGAGAGCCCCTTCGACCGGGGGCAAGATGAATCAGTCCAAGTCCAGGCTTGCTTCTTTTCTATAAAACAACGCTTCTCATTCATAATGTGTTATGGCACCTTGAAACCACAAATACACTCACACAAACAACATGTCTACAAATAGATC
>DWTW01003208.1:0-10205 GCA_018246275.1 Papilio slateri
GTAGGAATGCTTACATAAACTGTATGAGTTTTTTTTTTTCATGTAAACAGACGCCGATACAGACTTAGGAATTTCACTTTGATTTTGCTATTCGCACGCGCCGAATAGATATGTCAGAGAACAGATTCTTTCTACAATTCGTAATAAACGTCCCGCTTAATGAAACAGTTAACTTACCAATATGTTTTTAGTAAACATATTTTTACAATTCGATTTTATAAGTTAATAGCCAAAGATGTTACGTAATTCGGGATACCTAATCGGCTTGTCAAAAGCGGAGCCACCAATAATGTCACCAATTGGCAACTTCGTTTTGTACGAATTGAAAGACTCCATGTTGGTAATTAAAAAAATGTGAAATATTTATGCACAAATCAAGTTTCATTTTTGGACATTGAATTTGTGTGGAGCACGGTATCTGGATATATTATTAATAGCTAAATACAGCTATTTCATATGATTTTCTGAGGTGTCAAGTCATGCCGATGGAATAAAGTTAAAAACTTCGGTGTGACTCAAAATTAAAATGGTATTCTTTGATTTAGTTACATGTTTGGTTTAACATGGGATTTATTGGTTAGTTGTATACATTTTAAACGCAACCTTAGTTGGTCAGCCAATGACCGAGAGTTGAAGAATTTTTGTAACCTAGTTTTAATTTTATTTATATATTTTGTAATATGTCTAATGAATGCTATTTGCTGTTTGGTTTAGATTGAATTTTCTACACTAATTGGTTTTTGTGTCTTTTTTAAAAGAGCAAACGGTTCACCTGATATTAAGTGACCGCTTCCCATAGGCATCTGCAACAAGCTAATGAGTTGCAGATGCGGTCGCGCATCGTTTGCCACCTTCTTCTATAAAAAATCCAATTCAACTAGACTATAAATACAAAATCCAATTAGTGTAGCAAATTCCATCCACCATTTAAAGGACCGAGAAGGGATAAACAAACAAAAATATATTATATTTCATACCCTTATAAATCCCCTTCCCACTCAAATCCCCTTCCTATCCTTTCCTTATACAATATAAAGGACGAGATGGGGAAAAGGACTAGAATTAGGCCTCCGGCAACTCACTAGTCCTTTTTCCCTTCCTCTTCTTTTCTAATAAGGAAAGGATGGGAAAGGGAAGAGGATTTCACGGGAGAGGGGATGGATAGAAAGAGGAAATATTCTTTCTTCTATTTATCACCTCCTCTGTCCATTAAAGGTAGGCAACGCATCTGCAACTCATTGGTTATTTTTTTATTATTAACAAGCGGGTTTTTTATAATTTAAATTGTTTCTTAAACGAAATATTCCGTCAAACTATCAAATGATATCTGGCGTGTGTTTACACTAAGCTGTTTTTTTTGTCTCGCGTCTAAAATAACATTTCACGTAAAATTTTTGATATTTTCATCGACGTAGCCGGTTGGTTGTGTAGTTACTGAGCCAATTGTTTGACGCTAATAATAGAACTGCAATAATTGCGAGGGTTAAAGGGCAACTCGAGGATCGAACGAACGAACGCCGCCGCGCGCCCGAAACGCCCCGCATCACTTTCGGCGGGACATGTTTCCGAATTGGCGGGAAATCTTTTTTTCTTGTCATATTCGATACGATGTACGATTCGAACGAGTTTAATGTTTTCCGAAGTGATGGGTTAACTTACACCAAAGACATTATTGTACATTATGAAAGTTTTGAGTTGATGTTTCTAATTTGGCGGTAATTTTTCTTCCTTATATCGATATACAAACTTTTTGTCTCTTATGACATCTAAATAAAAGTAACCAACACCAACGGAGGGTACGGCATATCAGGTTTTTTTACATACAAAAAGAAATTAAATACGAAAAAAACACTGAAATGGCAGCCTCTTATCCTGACATAATATTGGTGGGATTATTGGCATTTTAATTAATATTTGTTTATTACAGTTGTCATAGGTGATTCTGGGGCCTGTATCACCTAAGTCGAATTTTCATGAAATTCCAATTAAATCGTTTAATCTGAGTCGGAAAACGACGACGGAACTGTTAGACTAGTTTAATTAAACTACTAAAAATATCTCAATACAGATGACAGCTGTACCATAGACTACTTTTAAAGATAAATGCATAATGTCTATATAGACGATATTTTATTTTTTTAAACCATAAATTTTTAGGGTCAACGTTCCAAGTCGCATGTAACACGTGACACGAGTCGCAAATAAACTCCTCCTTGCCGATAACCAGTTAGTAATTTAAGACTCATTGTAAGATCGTTTAAAAATAGCTCCGCGTTATCTTAATGTGGCAGTTAAACGCAAACAGGATAAACACAGGCTATAATTAGTTTGTAATTTCTCGTCGAGCGAATGAGACTGAACTGCGCGCTCAAGCGACAAAAATACTGGCCACAGACACACTAAATAGAGACGAGACAGATTAAAAATAAATTGTCTTTTTAATCTAATCATCCTAGAAGGACATTGTATTCGGCCATTAATAATTTAAAAAACACGCGGCTAAAAGAGAAAAAAGGGTATACATGAAAAGAATTGTTTGAATTTTTTTTGTGATTGACTTATCACTGCTTTGCCTTGAGAAGGCATCTACAGCTACACCGGGCTTGTGATTGTAGAGAACAAAAGACGCTCCTCTAAACCTCTTTTGCATTAATTTAGCTCGCGAGCTCCTTCGGGAGCTTCCATTTGCGCCGTTGGTTCAATTAATATAATACCGGACTGGTACAATACCGGCGTACTGGTAATATTCTTTTGCGTTTCGTTTAATAAGTGTGTCATCCTCTTTACTTGTTTTCATTATCTAATTTTTTTGATTATTGAGTTATAGGATTAAAAATAGCTTTATAAGGGAAAAGTCTATCTCAAAAGTAGATGTTGTGACTAGGGGCAGATCTACGTCAGGGCTTTTTGGGCTGCAGCCCAAGGCTCCAAAGGGCTCTCAGGCGTTGGGCGATTGTGGAAAAAAATCGATGGGATCGAAAATTGTGCTGTTGCGAATTCGATTGTCGACTAATCAGAAAAATGATTCGAGTCTTTTATTGGGACGACGAAACAATGTAAATTAGATATGAACTTTAACATGCATATCTTTTTTTTCATTGTCCGATTATATTCTAGTCTTATACAAATTAAAAAACTAGAGACAGGACATCTACTTTTTTTTGTAAATGGCAGTTAGTTGATAGCTATATAGTTAGCGCCAATAACTTAATGGTTAAGGGTACAGACTGCTAGACATGCACAACATGCTCGTAGGTTCTAATCCACCATACGGCTAATGTCGTGAACTATGTCCAACCAAGTTTATGCTTAGTTGGAACGGTTAAAAGAAATATAAGTAAATTATTTTTGATAATCTACTAATATTTCATATATATGCCCCAGGAGGGTTAGCGTCAGGCAGGCAACGGCCGGTCAAAAGAAAAATCTGAAAACAAAACCTTACACAGTATGGACTATGGTCGTACTGTGCCGACCCCACATAAGAGGGAAATGGGCTGGGGAGCGGTTAGTTGATAATTTAGGTAGGCCCCCAAGAATTATTAGCATAGGGCCCCACAAACTGACGGCCCGCCTCTGGTGATCAAAATTGAGAAGGGTATGCCTCTGTGGTTCGGGCACGTGAAATGTTTAATGAAGAGAGAGTAAGAAGACAAATTTGAGTGGCCGTGTTGGCAGCGGACGTCCCAGGAGTACTTATATCGATCAGTGAGACGCTTAAAAAAGGCGATATAAAGATAACTCGTAACTTGCACCAATTGGAAATCCGTAATCTCTGTCTACCTGCCTGGGTTACGGGCGTGAGCGCATATTTTATTTCATGTTACATAATGATTTTACATAACGAGTTTATTTCTTCCAGAACTCCTAGATTTGTCAGAAACAAATCTGTCAGCCGAGGTGCAATGCTTGGCTGGTTCAGAATGGAAGAGCAACTGTCACAGTTGTCGATGTCTTCCCAACGGCATCGCGGAGTGCTCGAAGGAGGAGCCATGTGACAGCAGTATAACTGGTAAGTTTGACAATCAGAATTGCAAAAAAAAACAGAGTCTCAATCACAAGACTTACGGATTCGTTATCAGCCTAAATGTTAGCAAGAGGAGGGTAGATGCTGAAGAGAGTACAGATAGGGGATGGATCTTGCGGTACCTCTCTCATCATACGAAACGAAGGAGTATGAATACAACCAGTGTACGAATGCGGTGATGTACTGTAAGGTGTAGGTCGTACGCCTCATACCGAACCCATTTGGTCGGTTCGATGTTTTAAATGATGTCTTCTTTTTTTTCCAGCGGATCCTATACCTTGCAAGCCGCATACAATCTTCTATAGGGACTGCAGCAATTGCATCTGCCTTCCCGATGGCAAGGCCCAGTGCACGCAAGCTGTTTGCAATCGGCCAAACAGTGAGTATTTTGAATTCACCTTTGTAGTGTAGGAGCCATGCACCTGTCCTTCAGCTTATAGAATCGTACTATTGAAAAAAGACTATCCACAGATGCAGATTTAGTTTAGAAATACCGCACTTGGCTAGTTTGTATTGGTGACTGCATAACGATTGTATAAATACTTAGAGAACGACTAGTTAGTGGCGTTTACGACATCCTGGAAAGTGTGGGATCGTAGATTTGCAAAACTCAGAAGAATAAAATACTTTCAATTCTAGCCAGTCTTTTCTGAAGTCTCGACATTTCACCTGTTTAACAGGCCTATTTATGCAACAGTGGCTTAGTTCATGATACATTGACGTCGTATTAAATAACTATAAAAATTTATGGTAAGTACATAGATGATTTTAATAACTACGAAGTTTCGTCTATTTGGTGCTGACTGTACATACTCGTATAACTACTTTTACTTCTAACTGTACATAATAATGTCAAACGCGATCCGCTTAGTCAATGAGCCATTGAATGTACAATAACAATAAAATGGGCTCATTACAAGGCCTCGTAATTGTCGAACGATTATTTCTTTATATTTCCTGAGTCGTCAAGCTTGTTTCAGGCTATGATTATTTATATAAACAAATCTATAACCCAGTTCAATAGTCCATCGCCACAGACGCCTTTAGCCGGTGCTACCTCCTACCTCGCTTGACAATGGGTAATAATACTGTTCTTCCGAGCGATTGAATAGAACTTTCGGTCATGAAAACATACTGCATACCTAGTGAAAAGCCTTATGTTAATCAATGGATTGCCTAAGGATAATAACACACTCAATGACTTGCACTTTTAATGGCAAATTAATGCAAAATATTATTTTTATCAGGCTTTTATTATCTTTAACTCTATTTTCGATGGAATTCGTGATGTCTGATAATCGTAAAAAATTGCAAACTTTATTAATTACCGATGATAATATTCTGCTTAGGATAGGATTCATTGATGTCACTCATTCCTCAAGATAAAATATAACAATTTAATTTTAAGATTGAGAACAGAGCCACCTATCAAAGGATTGAAAAAAATTGCAAACTTTATTAATTACCGATGATAATACGAAAATATTCTGCTTAGTATAGGATTCATTGATGTCATTCATTCCTCAAGATAAAATATAACAATTTAATTTTAAGATTGAGAACAGTGCCATCTATCGAAAGATTGAAAAACTTTAATGTAACATATCGCCATAAACTATTCCAGTTCCAAAGAAATCCGATCTGCTATCGGGCAAGGAGTGCTCGCCTGGATCCAAGTGGTCGAGCCAGTGCAACGAGTGCCATTGCTCCGCTGAGGGCTACTCAGCCTGCACGGAAATGAAGTGTCCCGGACAGGAGGCCGGTAAGGGTAGACAAAAATTAATTACAGTACACGCGCTCTTAGTTCACTGGACTTAAAGTAGTTTCTAACTTTTGCAGGTGTTCGTAAATTAGTTATTTCAATAACATAGTATTTAATGTTATTGATTTTTTTGTCAGGGTTAAAGTATCTTAGGTACTTTTTAACCAGGGAAACTATTCAGAGTAGTGTTGCCAAATTACGTAAAATACATTATTAATATTCTTTATTTACCCGCAGAGTTTGTCTAAATAACTATTAATGTAAAGATGACTTTAAATGTATTAAGTTGTTTCTATCTTCTCAGATTTTATTGAAGCATAGACAACGATGCCTTAATAAACTCACCAAGGCAGGCAAGCTATACTAGTTGTGCTCAATTTAAGTACGCGCGCTTGTGAGCGTTAACGCGAGAGCCAATGATAGTTCAGGTATACGCAAACCAATGCATGTAATTTATATTGTAATCAATAAATGAATACAAGTATGATTCTCACATCTTGAAGGATAATCTATGGTATGTTTTGGTGTTGCCATGTTTTAATTAATTTTCCAGAGCCAATGCTGCGCTGCGCTCCCGACTCTGTCTGGAAGAACGAGTGCAACACCTGCTGGTGCACCACCGAAGGTCGCGCTATGTGCACAAGGATGGGTTGCATCGGTTTCCCTGGTAAGGTTTACTTTTTTAAATACAACAACACCGGCAAAAGGGTAATCGTCGCGTCGTGAGAAAAAAGAATCGTATGTTAAACGTAATTAATAAAAATACTTATGATCTAAAAAAAATATTAATAATTTTGTTAATAATAATAATATTAATAAAGTTACCTCGAGAGATAAGTACAAAGGAAAGCAAACGATTAAACGTAGTTTGGTGCCTTAAATAAGTCGATACTGGAATCAGATCTTCATTGATCATTTTTTATGGGAGAAGGTGGTAAACGAGCGGAGAGTAGAGGAGGAGGTAGACACGAAAAATAATATTTCCTTCCCCTAATCATCCCCCCTCCGTCCAATCCTCTTCCCCGTCCCATCTTATTCTTCTTAGGAATGGATGGGACCCTTCCCATCCATTCCCAAAGACTGACTCCAAGAGGACTGAATTTAGGCCTCCGGCATCTCACTCATCAGGCGAAGCACAGAAGCATACTTCTACTTCACGCCTGTCTTCTGTGAGGTTCTTCGTGCAACAGATGTTGTTGCGGGCTCTACCCCTGTCAACAACGTAACGTAAAATTTCTATTGTTTCAGCTAATAATTTCACCGTAGATACCAAGGTGAAGCCTATAGAAATAGCAGCGGTGAGTAAAATAATACAATTAATTACTTGCCGTATTCATTCACATACATTTTGTCTTAATATTAAATACAATGTTGGATCATCGGTTTCCTTATTATTTCTCACAATTCGACCCAGTTGAAGATAATTACTTCGAACATGTCGAAATGCTTAGAAAAAAAAATAATAATTTGGTGGTAGAACGACACATTCGGGAATAAGTAAAGTGACATATAAAACCTGGAACATTGTTCAGTTTTAATTATTTCCATTATTTCTAAATACATTTCTCGTCTTCGTATTTCATTATTTTCGTTGAAAGTGTTTTACATGTTATGTTTCACATTACGGCCTTCGGTCGCACTCGCAGTCAAATGATCTAAGGTAAGTACAATGTATGTAAGTACAATACTTAGATGTCACTAATTATATTGCTTTTAACTTAACTTATTAATAACAAACGACTGCATGGCTCGTCTTATTAAAGCATAGCATAGCATACAACTTGCGTACTGTTATGCAATAATTATCTTATATTCTTTTGAAATTAAGGTGATCTGATTCCGAGAAGCTTGTGGTATAATAAACCTTTAATTTTCGTTGTGTTTATTGCGATGACATTTTAGGTGGTCTTATTCCAATAAAGCTTACAATTGAATTAAATTATCGAGACACACTAACTGCTTTAATTTCTCGAACTATGTGTTAATCATTTATTGCGCAAAAGCAAAATGTATCTATACTGATATTATACGATACTAAGTAATCCATTATATTGTCATTATATTTCGCCGTGATGTAAATTCTATTCCATTGAAAATCTCTCTCCTGCCAGCGTATGTTTGATTCATATACAAGCCGCCATCTTAACAGTACGTACAATTATCAAGATGGTGCAGTTTTTTGTAGCGCATTTTTTATACGAGTCTATGCCTTTCCTTTAATGATAGAGCGTACTTCGTACACATGCCTCCGGTGTTATGTTCAATGTATTTGGTGATCACTTACGGTGAACTTACCTGAAAGCTTGCTTCTACAACTAAAAATGCCCAGATATATTTTATTAGTTTCATATTATGCTGATATATTGTTGTATTTTATGTTATTGATAAAAAAAACAATAAATGAATTCAAAAAATGCTTTAGAGCGATCTGCATATAAATTAATTGGTAAACATGTAAGAAAATCGTAGTAAATCTGTTATTTCTATGTTTGTATGGATGCATGTTTAACGTATATTGATCAATATCCAAGACGTCATCAAACATTTCTATCTGCAGCAATACGAAGTGCAGTACGTACTAATAGATTCCCGTAATCTCCCAAAGAGGTCTGCGTGTAAACCGAACTCTGAGTTCCAAATGGACTGCAATCCGTGCCAATGTGCCGCGGACGGACAGAGTTTCTCTTGCACCAGGAACGAATGCGTGGAAAACGATGATCACATAAACAAGGACGTCGAAGTATTCATGAAGAACGAGGTAATTTTTTTTTAATAATTAATCTGCATTTTTTATCTATACTATGTCCCTAGTATGCCAGTGTCACTTCCAATACCAATTATATTAGAACAAACATTCAGAAAAGAAATGTTCTCTGCTCAATGTAGAAAAGAAAACTGAGCTTAATGAAGTACAACGATTATTACTAGTGTGTACTTACGTTAATGTTCTACAAGGACGTAGATCACGTAGAGAAGCACTCTGAAGTTGTCTGCAAGCCGCGCGTCATTTTCCACATCGGTTGCAACACGTGCCACTGCAACTTCGACGGCTCTGACTTCATCTGCACCAACAAACCTTGCCCGCTGCCCAAAGATGTCGAAATATTTCACGAACTTGAGGTATAAAACCTTGTTTTATTTACTTACATGTCATGTCAATCCTATTCCCACCGCCGCCCGCGTTTGTGCCTTGTTTTTTTTTTTCAAGTCAAAAGTAACTACACCATAGTTCCAAATTTACCTTACAATTCTATACTGTCATCGTTTTTATATCAATATATTTGGCTTATGTTAATAAGGCGCCTAACACGTGTCCACCTGAGCGTACTTAAGCGATAGGACTTAACCATAATGTAAACATGCGTAGTATTTAGTATTCCAATTACTACGTTGGTACTCTTAAATATGTGAGTGAGACGCAGCATATTGCGTTCTTACTCGCACTCACATGTCTAATGGAAACGCATAGTGATGTCCCGTCATCGTCCCGTAATTATCGATAAACCATTACGTACATTTGTCGATGATAATTACAAGCCACCGATAGTAATCACCTAAAATTCCATATGCAATATGTGTATGTTTTTTGTTTCAGGATATGAAGCCGATAGTACCTTAAACATTACTTTTAAAGGCGTTATAATAAATACTGGTAAAAATTTGAATCGATCAAAACGAAGAATTGAGATATGCAGAAACCCATTAAATATAATGTAAACATTTATATATTTAAATAAAATATTGTCTGTTAATATGATGCAGTTTTTTTTAAACTAATGTGTGTTTTACGAACGAATGTTGTCATTTTTGAACACAATGTAAAAATATAATATGGAAACCAGTTGAAACATTCCAATCCTATTCCAATTTTAAGTTATTGTAGTTTAAGTTTCTATTAACTTTGTGCGTTACTATGAATGATTTACGGTCCTTTTATTAGCGTACATATCATAAATGTTTTGTAACAATAAATTACAATAAATAAACTAATCCAATACAAAAATTGCTTTGTATTCGTGCAAATAAAAAACATTTTAACTGCTTACTGGATGTTATCGATTTAATTACATAAATAAAACAGAATAAACAAATCTTTCTAAAGTTATACGTCACTAAAATTTATTTCGGTGCTTTTATAGTTGCTAAGATCAAATTTAAAGAAAGAAAATAGCACAAAGGCTGTCATCTGCTCGGCGAACAGAATGTTCATCAAAGACTGCAACACGTGCTGGTGCAATGAGGACGGCACCAGCTACTTCTGCACGAGGAAGGTCTGCGTCACGGAGGTACCAGATGAAGTTGGTACAGAGGAATTATCAGAGGTATGTCTAAAATTTATTTGGCAATTACTATTGAGGTTATACATTTCAAAAATGGCGGGGTCGTTTTGACAGCTGTCATTGCAACGTTTTGTAA
>DWTW01003209.1:0-10204 GCA_018246275.1 Papilio slateri
ACAATAACGAACTTCTCTCCCTCTCACCAGCTCTCACTTCTATACATTAAAGTGTGGAGTAATGCAGCATTGTATACAGCTAATCTCTCCAAATGTAAAAACTACAGAAGCAATATCAACACAAAAGTACTGTTAACATGGATTGTAGGATAATAATGTAATGTCATAAAAATATCCAGCCGCTGACTGTCCCCGACGTCGGATCAAGGGGCTTAGTTTGGTCTAGTTCAGTGAAGAGCTCTCTTACAACCTTATTACGAGTCCTACAATAACGTTGAAAGTTATTAAGCGTGTATCTATTGTATTTTACCTGGACATTTGCATGGCTTCATACAAAAAAATATTCAATATTCTATAGTACTTTTACATTTTTTGTTTTCATTATTTACTCATATAATGTATTACATATAGTATGTTATCTCTGTGCCGCATACATGATTTTATAGCCTAAATTTACACACGCATATTTACATATGTACAGAAATGGATAAGATAACCTTCACGACTTTATTAGTCTAATCGGGTGGTCAGAGGTATAGACAACTAATGTTGTATGAATTTAATTTTGGTCATAGCTTATATGTACCGTATCAATTAATTACGTTTGTCCACTTGGCATCTTAGCGCGGAGTCGAATGATAGATCCTTTATCTCAACCGTACTTATATTTACTGTGTTGTGTGAGCAGTTAGACTGCTTAACTAATCACAAGCACAGACTTTAACAACATTTATTTCATTTCGTTGGTACAAGGTAATTTCTTTGAAAGAAAAAAGTGATTCTATCATTCTTCCAAAGCTTTGAAGGAGGAAAAATGTACTCTACTTATAAACTTTCAAAGAACTATACGCGTTAAAGAAAGTATGTTGGTAAAGTAATAAGACGGTTGTTTCAAGACTCGAATGCATTTTAAATCCATTACTGCATCGATAGTCTTGTAGCTGAGAGATGGTAACACGAAGCAGTTGGGGATTCGAATTCATTGATAACAACCAAATTAGCTCTATAATGTTTTGAAAATTAAATCTGTAAACAGAGACTCACTCTAATTTGTGCACGATGCATTATAAAATATTCATGCCTGGTACTATTGAATGAAGTTACCTTAGTTCACACAAAGGATATACAGCACGAACGTTTGACTAAAGGGCTTAAGCATAGATATCGTATGTATTTTCATTTTCTACCGTCCTGTTTGCCCTTATTCAACAACAAACGGCAAATACTTGCCAGTCTCGGCAACTTTTTTGTATTTTATCAATCAAGTTGATAAATATAATAAAACACACATTAATTGAAATGTAAATGTCGCCACTTATAATTTATGTTTAGTTTTTATCTCTGAGACACTAACCAAAACATTATTTTCAAAAGATATATGCACGAAATACAGCTTGATACCAAGAGCTTGAGCGATTAACCGTCGCAAATAAAAGACTCGCCATTATGGTCATCATTCCAACTCATTATAGCCCATTCCTGAACACAGACCTTTCCCATACAATATTAATAGCCGGTAATAAAAGGTCATTTTCTCGGAATATCGGTGGGAGTTTTCGAATTTGCAAAACATAACTTTTTAGCACAGTCTTTATCAACGATATCGAGTGATGAGCAACAACAGTCAAACTGTATAAGGAAGCTGTTATCGTAATGCTACCAGTAAGAAAGAGAAAAGAAAGTAGTAAAACTATATTTTAACAACGTAAATATACATTAATTCACTTTTTTAAAATTTTCTTTTAAATCTTGCTGTAATATAAACTGTAAGTGCAATGACTGTTGTTTGTACGAATTTTAATGATCTCGATCAATGACGGGTGCAAAAAGACAATGAACTATTGAAGAAGTGAATAAACAGTCCTGTTCCCTTTCCCCTCCTTACTCGACTTAAATCCATGACATGCTTAACTATTAATTAACCCACTACGATGTTATCATATTTATGGTTTTAAGAATTAATGAAAATTATATTTGTATTACTGTCCAAATATGTTTATACATTCGCAACAAGTATCTATTATTATTATTATTATCTATTATTGTTGGAATGCATTGAATAGTTTCCGATACGTATTTCACAATTGGTTACGTGTGATCTGTCTCTTGGCACTCAGCTTAAACTCTTAATGGACAAGGTCCAGTAGTGAGCTAACCTGTAAGGCGACTGCGAAAGATAAAGCCACCATTATACTTGTTTTAAGAAAAAGTAAGCAACTTGTTTACTTTACCTTTATGATTACCCAGACATGAATATTCAATAATGCTATGTAATGTTACCATCTCATTTATAATATCTTCATCAAAATGTTTTTGTGTTTTTTTATTGTTGCGTGTTGAATGTTTATACAGTATGGTTCAATAAATATACAGTCAAGAGAGGTTATTTGTTATACGATGAAATGGATGACACAGTGTATAAATATGGTATAATTGGATTTAACTTAGACATTGTTTCACTTGATATTTTTATCCCTTAAATTTATAATCGATTTATTTAAGAGAGCGTCATCAAAATTAAATTTATAAGTTATTTAATATGACGGAGTCAAGTGCAGTCGGAGTACAAAAAAGGTTCGTCACCTTAAAGTCGACATTTGCTTGCATCAGGAACATATTAATTTGAATTTCGTAATGATTAGACCATTAAAACTATATTGACCCTTGTTATCATAATGAGAAAGTATACTTTTATATGCAGTTGTATTAATGCTTTAGTTTCAAAAGGTACTAAGTGTCTAAGACTTGGTAAAGGAATGAATTTGAAAACTGACGGAGGTTTTCTTACCCCGACTGTAATGTGGGTTGGAATCCCTGACGGCAGGTAAATTAGACGCTTAGTCCCTGATCTATCACTGTTTATAACAACTATGTATAAATTAAAGTGTTTCTACTAACTAAATTGTCTTTATGGAACGTGGGTACCGCGTAGATTAAACCTTCGCAAAAGAGACTGACTATGAATATGATATTCACTGATAGCACCTTCCTAGATTCCTTGATCCAGCACTGCGTTCGTGCTAAATCGACTATGAAGTAGCGATGCTCTTATTATTATCGCGATACTGTAAAACAGCAATTTAATGATACAAACGTCGCGCACTAAAGTAATAATGCAATTAAATGGTACACGACGGAACCCGAACTATTACTTTACCCGTTGTATTCATACCATACAACGTGTCTGTCTCGTAGTTAATTTTGCAATAAAATGATATTTGCATTAACATAAATTAGTTTAAGGTAATTTTGACTAAACGCTTTACGTATTAGGGGCGACTATCCAGTGCGGGCAAAAACTATCGAATGTGAATAATCGATATAACTCGCTGTAACCGGCACGGGATAGAATCTAGGACCTAACTAGTGTTATTAGCCATATTATGGTCGAAATGTAAACAGTAAACGTGTAGTATTCGTGCTGCAATATTTTTTACAGCGCTCATATGACGTAGGGGAACGAAGCTCCGGCTATTTTCCATTTTAACGACTTACTATCGTGCGTCTTATTTATACATTGTGTAAAATAGAGTTACCCGGCAGCTTCTCTCTAACCAAATAAAACTTTGAAACTGCTTAATAGATTTTATGCTATTTTTGCCATTTATAGTCGTCTAAATCGATCACAATTCGGCTACCTTTGAAACCAATAATAGCACGTACATTGTGCAAATGAGACCAGCCTTTTGTGTCTTTACCACAGCAAGTATAAGTAATAGCTATTAAGTATAAAAAACATTGCATATCTTCATTGTTAATATTCAGAGTTTTATGTTAGCTGTCTTCTGCTCTGACGGTTCAAGCCCGGTTTCTTTTGGGTTAAAAATACAATAAAAATACTAATTTGTATTGTCCCCCTCATTACAAAAAAGACAGATTATTTACTGAATAATTACTAGAAGGAGAGCATCCAAAAATCTTTTACATAACATTTACTGTAGATTCATGGCAAGAGCCGTAGTCAAATGTGACGTCACTTGTAGCGTGTACCGTACGTCGTCGGTACCGTGACGTTATCGCAACAGACACTCCAGCGAATTGAAAAATAACAAGCTGAATATTGAAACCTTCTCGATAATATTTACCCTCTTTTGTTTCACAGCATATGAAATAATGCGATTCAAATTGAAATTGAAAACAATATTATGAGTGCCCGTAACGATGTTGTGCTAGCTGGTGACTGCGATTTCGTCTGGGTAACATAGAAACATAATTTATATATAGGTAAAAATGCAAAAAAGGGAATGATTCACTTATCAACATAGAAAGATAAATTAATTATCTTTCCGTGTTGATAAGTGAATCATTCCCTTTTTTACATTTTTACCTAGCTGACACGTCAAACTTCGTTCCATCTTACAATTGATTGATTTTGTGTTACCTTATGATTTTGTATCAATTGCTGGATGGGTTGCACTCGGGATTCCCTTCGTTAAAGCCCCTTGAGATACACGACATTTTTTGTTGTGTTATCTGTCTAGCTGTATAATTATTCATACTCCTTGTAATTTCTCTCATACGAAATCTCACATACGAAATATATTTATGGGAAAAACATTTTCTTGATATTTTTTTGTGATTTATTAAATATTTTGTATTAGTTATTTTGCATTTTTTTTTATTTTAAATACTCTGTGCTTGTGTGTGTCCTTGAATTATAAATGGTGTAACTAATACGACTTGACTATACTACTAGATACAGTACAATAAAGTTATAATTACATTGAAATTACTTTAAAAAAGCGTGCATCTTATTTTTTTTATTCGATGAGAGAACAAAACAAACATTTGCGATTTTTTTAAGCTACAATCATTTTTCGTCTCGTCTCGATTCAAAATAAGATAAGCGGCGATAAGACATATATTTTTAATTGTATGAGACTATAAGGCAATAGCTTGATCAAATTAAAATTATAATTATAACTCATTCTCTCAAAACACTCGCAGTTTTTGTGCGAATATAAAAACATTATTCCAACACAATCCTTCCTGCATAGCGTCATCTTTAAAAAACACAAGTCAAAAACTTCCTAGCATATAATGATCTGGACAATAACAACCAAAACATTTTTTTATCTATGTAACAAACATGAGGAAAAACTTTATAACGTTATTAACATAACGTAATAACGTTGTGCTAATTACGTTTATTTAGCACATAATAATGTACTCAGTTATAGCTTCGTTAATTAACGCGTGGTGCAAAACGCTAGCATGCTGGATACTCTCTAGAGAGTCGCTCAAGTGTGTCACCGACGTTTCAATAACACGGGGTAGTGTGTCATGGGAGACTTTCAATGACTATTGAATACTGACAGATTAAAAACCTACTCAACATCCGGAATACAATTACAAAGCGCTGTTAAATGATAAATGTGTTTTCAACACAGTTTTATTTGTTATATTGAACGTAGGAAAGTTTTATAAGCCATTTTACCTATAACATCCTTGTTAACTATTTAAGAGAAGCTGAACCCTATCTTAAGAGATCGTGAATGAATATGAGTTGATATAATATTATTTATTATTTAACTAAAACAAATTGCGGCATAGATTTATGTTATGGTATACATATATTGAGAATATATTGTGCAGACAACGATCTTTGTAGCGCTCCGTGTGAGGCGTACGTCGAGCTATGGACGTCTTGACTGTTGATTACATATGACCAAAAAGTTAACTAAAACTCTCATAGTTTTGTGATATACAAGAAAACTTCTATATAAAATTATTAATTTATTAACAACTTTGAGATTTCCAATAAAAATAGTACCTATTGTAAATCACTACTCAAGTTAATTAAGCTGGGAAATAATGAATGAATAATGGAAAATAAATAAAAATGTGTACAGTTTAGTACGACTTGTCATCGCTTTAATATTAATATGAAATGAACCAGACACCGATAAAATGCTAGTTTTTGATAAAACGATCCGCTAACGTGCGCAGCCTTCAATACTGCCTCGCCGGAAATGTTTGGCATTACACGCCCGCGCCTCCGGCCGCGCGAACTCATGACTGCTGTTGCCAGCCGATTGTTAATCAAATGATTATTAATATTCATTACATAATAATCAACAGTTTTTATGACGAAATCTTCAAGTGTTGGGGTTCTGGCACAATAACATAAATGAAAATCTTTAATGAGAAATAATCTAAATATTTTGTTTGAACTTTTATTTTGGAATCTTAGAGATTTTATGGAGCATTTCTTTTTTTTAAAACAATTATTTCTACCGCTCGTTGGTCTCGCCGCTGTACCCGCAATAAAGGAAAACATGCAACATTATAACACACATGATGGTAAAAATAGCTTCTGGTAAAAAGTTCATAGAAGATTTGATTAGCTAGTATTTTTGTAATAATTAGATTAGCCTTTAAAGTACATCTTGATGAGTAAAAAATGTGATTCAATAAGTGATTCACTCGGCATCCTAATGGCGTCCATTATAGGGTCTCGGAAGTAAAAAGAGTGCGAATTAAAAACGCATTAATGTTCTGTTTCACTCACATTTATTATATTCGGGTTACGGTAATTGATTAAAAAGTTTTGAGTTCGTAACATTTGGGTTGAATATGCTACAGACAGAGGGGGGAAGCCGTTAGTATAAAGTGTGTTAGGTCTTTTTTTAATGTATAAATAAATAATTTGCCGGCTGTTTGGCTAGCCTAGCACGGTGGTCAAGGGTTTTTTATAAACTTCCATATAGAATAAATATCATTAGGTTGACCACTAAGGTATAGCTTTCATCCTTGCTGCATCTTTATCGCTCACCGCTTGGTATATTTGTGCAATTCGTCACACAAGTATACATTTTATTTATTGCAACGAAGAATGGTGCTATTCAACGGTAAGTCCCGTTGAATACTCCGTGTATGTGTATAAAATGAAATCATTACATCAAAATAACGCTTTTTATGTTCGATATAAACTAACCGAATGCATTAAAGAGCCGAAAAAGATCGATAATGTCAGAAAAAAAAATTAAAAGCCGTCGGTAACCGCTTGTAAAACAAACGCATAAAGACGAGGTTAATGCCTCTAGTACTGGGCCGTTATAAATAGCGTATATCAAAACGTTGACCATTAGACACGTGACTTGCTAGTTGTTAGCGTCTCAGGTACGGTACAACGAGACATGACCATCATACTAATGCCAATGATAATCTTAATCACTGTCATCAGTCTAAAAACGCTCGAGATTTTTTTTGGAAGGAAGGCAAACAAATATACGGTTCACCTAATGCTGAGTGACCACTGCAATCCATAGACCAGCAGAGTTGCAGATGTTTTGTCAGCCTTTATTTGGTTATAAATAATATAGTTATGTCAAGTACTTATTTTAAATTAGATCCCTATTTGAGGTGTGAAAATTAATTTACTTTACTTTACTTTTAACTTACCTCAGTTGTAGGTAAAGATAACACAGTAATTTTTGCCTCGATCTAAAATCGTAGCCTTAACACAGGATCGAAAGCCACGCCTTTTTATATTTTCTATATAAAAAGTTGTATGTTGCGTTTATAAAATCGATTCAACTAAATCGTTTAATATTTTTTTAAAATGGGATGAATTTAAATTCATTGATGAAGGAATCATTCCGTACCCGATTCGCGGCGAAATAAACGCGCGTTAATAAATGCGAGCGGCGCCATAACTCGCCATCGTAAAATAACATTACGGCAATCGTTCCGAGAATGCAATTCGATGCGATGTTTAAAAATGTTATGCGAGCATAAGAAATAATAAGAAAAGAGTTTGTTACGAAGTTCTGCTCTGCGGTAAACCGCTAAGGGCCGTCTTATTCCATCAGTATGATCTGTACTCGTTTAAACACATCTCGTTTGTGGTGATCGTGTGATGAATGTCGTGACGTAATATAATACGATTGTTCGCCGTGTTATTCTAGTGAATACACAACAGGGCTCCATTACGTCAATAATAATGACTTATTAATAAATAATATAGATACATAAACAGTGTTTTAAAAGTAAACATAACGGACGTGAAGTTAAATCTAGGACAGCGTTGTCATGTATTAGGTCCTTTTCTAATAGTCGACACATTAAAAAGTGCCGATATTTCTTTACGCAAAGATTTTATCCGGTTGTTTCATTTGGTGGAGGAGGGTACTGGAAGTCAGCGTTACATCACCAAGGCATATGCTGTGGCAGTCTACATCAGCTCGGCATCATATCGATTCTAGAGGCCGGGCTTAGATTTTAATCAATTGATTTATTTGTATTTAAAGATCCGAAAATCCGAAACTCGTTCGTATTTGTACATTGTATTTTATGATAGCAAAATATTAGTAACCATCACTTTAACAATTACGTGTATATTAACAATTGTATTGAATATATTTAAAAAAATGAGAGAAATCAAAATAAATTTGAATGTATTTGAAAGCTTTCAATATCTAACTGCAATAATAATTACACTGAAAAGAGAAAGTCCAATGAAACGGATTCACAAAGACATTGTGCAAGTCGGCTCGCTATACAGACGCGCCAACGAACTTATAGTTTGTGCCACTTTGTTAGGGTGGGTTGACATTTTCAATATATTAAACAACTTTGTTAATTATAAACACGACAGTTATCCGACCTTATTGGTAGCCGTTACAAATCCACATATACATACGACTATACATGTTACACTTCAATATTAATGTTACACTTCAGTATTATTGTTACACTTCAATATTAATGTCACACTTCAATATTATTATTACAAAAAGGATAGATTTGTTTGTAACGGTGAAAAGCAATAAAAATGTAATTATTTCAATAAGTTAAATTACCTCATTGTGGTAATGAGTTCTAATGTAAATTCCCTATGCTATCATTAAACGACCATAGTCACCTTATTATAAAAGCCCAAGAAGAGCCCATTAGTTCCTTTTTGCACAACAGCGAATGTAAACAGCACACGGGATTTATGATGGTGGGTGGGCACAGGTATATGTGGTTTAAGTTCTGTACTAAAATCGACAGACAGACAGACACAATATCAGTAACCTCAGTACCTAATAGATCATTCTATTGTTTCTATATAGCCAAATGAAACAAGTGTGTAATATTATTGACGCGTACTAATTACCATTAAGTTTAGTATTTATGTAACCATAGTAGAAATCATATTTGTTTTGTTTCAAATTATTATTTGAGTATAAATATTTAGATTAAGGAAATAAGTTCACGTGTAAACATATCCCAATACAAGACTGATTTAGCTAAAATGTAGATCTCACCGACCGATTGTGGACCTCGTCATTCTATAATAGGTGGTTTAGGCATATTATAAACTATCAGCAAATTATGAACTGAACCAATTAATGAGAGTTTGACATGCATCAAGTCAACGAATTTTTGTTTGATAAACATCTTGTTATGATTTTATTTTTATATATACAGTTATCATGTCCAACCTAACTACCCTAACCTATAAATTATCTTCTACCCTAACGTAATAACGCAAGCAAAATATCAGTTCACTATTTGACGATTTGACTTTGACAGTTTATAAAGTCGTTGAGTTGTGAACGATTCGTTTAGTTCACAATTTACTGACAGTTTATAATATGCCTAGTACGATTATAAGCAGACGAAGTTCGAAATCGGTCGGCGACATGTACAAAGGCATCATATTACGACATCGCGGCAGGAGTGCGCGCCAACAGAGGACAAAGCAAATGGCGCCTAACGGTAAAAAACAATATTTTAGCACTACTTTTTCGTCGAAGCAAGGGTTGACGCACTGTTTACTTAGCAAGGCCAACCTGTTTGTAAAATAAACGGTCCTTAGACATAATTACCCATTGGACAAACCAAGAGGTATTAATAAGTTTAAGTCATGAATAATATTGCTCATTTACCACAAGTACAAGTACTTAAATGATCACTGCCCAGCATATAGCTATATGTAAAATTTGTCTACATTTAACTCATCCTACGTCATTTATTACAAAATGGCGTCTTTATTTCTTAAGTCAGAAATGAAATTAATCATAATATGATTTAATTTAGAAAAAGAAAATAAATAAAAAAATTTTCATTTTCTGTTTTTTATTTGTTATTTTTAACCCCCGTCTCAAAAAGCGGTCAAGTGTAATAATGAATGAGCCTACTCGAACTGTCCACCATCCAAAAATTATTTTTCATTTTATTTATTTATTAGATAAGTAGAAGGTAAGAGGAAGGT
>DWTW01003210.1:0-10204 GCA_018246275.1 Papilio slateri
CGTAACTCTCCTATTGATTCCATCAATTGGAGTAGAATTTTTTTATAGCAGAAGGTGGCAAGCGAGCTAGCGGTACACCCGATATTAAGTGACCGCTACCCATAGGCATCTGCAACAAACTAATGAGTTGCAGATGGGTTGCCTACCTTTAATGGATAGAAGGAATAAATAGAAAAAAAGATATTTCCTCTTTCTATCCATTCCCTTCCCCGTCAAATCTTCTTCCCCTTCACATCCTTTCCTTATTAAAAAAGGATAGGAAGGGAAAAAGGCCTAATATTTAGGCCTCCGACACCTCACTCATTACGCGACGAAACGCAGAAATACTTCTACTTCACGCCTGTCTTCTGTGAGATCGTGGTATTTCACCGGTTGAGCCGGCCCATTCGTGCAACAGATGTCATTGTTACGGGCTCTACCACTGTTAAAAGTATATACGGATACGGATACGGTAAAAGTAGAGTGGGAAGGGATAGGGTCTGTAGAACCTCATTCATCTAAAGAAACGCGGAAGTATAAATAAAATACTACATCTTCATGCCCGTATTGTGTGAGATCGTGGCACTTCCCATTTCGAACCGTTCCATTAGTGCTACAACTGCTATTTTATCGGGATCAACAGGCTAAGAGAATTTTACCATGTTCCAGGTTGAAGAGGTCCAAGATCCGCGTGATTCTGGGCGACCACGACCAGACAATCACAAGCGAGAGCGCTGCCATCATGCGCGCAGTCAACACCATCGTCCGTCACCGCGGCTTCGACGCGGACTCCTACAACAACGACATAGCACTACTGAAATTACGAAAGCCCGTAAATTTCTCCAAGATTATTAAGCCTATATGTTTACCGCCCGTTGGTGAGTATTTACTATTATTGGCTTATTTTATACCTTATTTAACATAATGGCTGCAGCCTATTTTTAATAACTTTTAACAGCCAGTGTCCAAACCCTTTTATAAATGTTATAATCTCTCTTGGTTTACGTGTCTCTAAAATATTCTTTTTTTCTTACGATTTTCACTCTCATTAAGTAAGGAATCATGATTCCATCTAGTCATAGCTTTAGTCTGATGTAGTTATTCCAGTTATCCGTGGACAAAATGCACGAATAGCTCCAGTGTTAGTTTCAGTAAAAGTTATGACGTGAGTATCATTAAAAGAATGATTGAAGATTGCTAAAATATTAGTAGGTCGAATGCCTTTGATCACATCACCACTTAACACTGTATAGTTTCGTAGTCGATCATTTGTGCATTCAATTAAAAAAGACACATTATTAGACACACATCTCAACATCTCACCTTGGTAATAAGCAACATTAATATTATATACCTTTTGGAAAATGGTTTGGTACCAGTACCGCGTGCGCTCATTGGTCAAATCAAATAGCGCGCGCTTCCCTGGTTTCCTGTTACACACTTCCGTCCCATTTCACGAAATCATTCCCATAGATTGCAGGAAAGCATGAGGATATATCAGAAATACGTTTATCTATTTTTAGGCACGGAACCAGCGGGCAAAGAAGGCATAGTGGTGGGTTGGGGACGTACATCCGAAGGAGGACAGTTGCCGGCAGTCGTGCAAGAAGTCAAAGTCCCCATTTTATCGCTGACGCAGTGTCGCGGCATGAAATACCGTGCGTCTAGGATAACTACCAACATGCTCTGCGCCGGCAGAGCATCGACTGATTCCTGCCAAGGCGACAGCGGCGGACCCTTGCTCGTACAACAAGGGGACAAGTATCAGATTGTTGGTATGTAACATTTAACTATATATTGTCATCAGATTGGCACAAGTTGCCAGCGTGTTTTTTGTCTGTTTATGACGTCGGTGCCTTTAAGCGACAAGTGAACAGGCTAATTTTAAACTACTGTATACCATCATGACATTTGATATTAGGTTAGAATTATGGTCAAGCATTAGTTTATTCATTATGAAAATAGTAGCACTTTTTTAATTTCACTGCCTGACAACTGTCTGTCTTAATTATCCTTTTATCAGAATAACACCATTTCTGAAGGGGATTCTGGTATGTAGATGGGTGACACGTTTCTTCCTGCGTATTTATTCATTACGTAACGTACGTACGTAAGATTTATCACCATTATGCATATTTTGTAACTCATAGTGGATGGTTTTACTCTTGGGGCATTACTGAAAGGCCTGTGCCAGTGGATTAAAGATAATGACGATAGTGTATTTTTCTTCCAGGTATCGTATCTTGGGGCGTCGGCTGTGGACGGCCAGGGTACCCGGGAGTGTACACCAGGATCACGCGCTACCTGTCCTGGCTGCGCGCCAACCTACGGGACTCTTGTTTATGTGGAAATTGATGATACTAACATTGGTTTATAAGTTGTATTTAAATATTTAATTTGTTTGCAATATTTTCCTAAACAAATTCTAAACGATTCGTCTGTTAGGATTAATAGGAATATAAATCTGATAATTATGTAAATAAGTACGTTGACTGTAAAAAATATAATTTTTATTATAAAAATTAATCATCGTACAGTTTTATGTTTAGTTATCGAAGTTAATAAAAATGATCTCGAATAGATCAAAATATGCCATGAATTTATAGTGGTGTAAAATATAGTAAATTTAGATTTATTATTTGTGTAAAATATGTTAGAACGTGTGATAGTATGTTTTGTCTTAAATTTATGACCGTCGAGGGCTTTATATTGTGTAGTTTCTATTACTGCATATAATTTAAAAAAATCACAAACACTCAGACGAGTCCCATTGGACCAGGACCGATTATGAGAGATTACAAATATTCCATTTTCATATACAGTACACTTCTCTTAGTTTATTCTACATCCGAGCATCTACGAATATCCATCCAATAGTCCAGTCGTAGACTGGCACAGACTGGCACAGACTGATGATATAAAACCGTCTTATTGACGCTGGGATTTAATTTTCATTAGATACATTACATTATACACACAATATTTTTGTCATTCCTCATATAAATATGTAAATGTTTTTAATAATATATAGTTTTAATAAGAAGATATTATAGTATTATAGATATATTCTTTATTTTTCTTATTCTTTCTTGTATAATTTACATACAAGAAATCCTCGCTTTATGTTTTAAGATATGCACATAGTATTATGTACTTTGATACCTTACTTCCAAGACCCGTCCGGCCGAATATCAATGGTATTTGACATAAGAAATTAAAGACTTATTCATACTTGCTAATCTTTGCCTGTACTATTAACTGTATATGTTGGCGTAGCCTAGTGTATTCGGCTGCTAAGTACAAGAGCCTCTAAATGGGTGTATCTGAACTTGATATTAAAAAGCTTCTTTGTAATATCTGATTTAATAACTTATTACAATAAGGTATTTTTTGAGATAGTAAAGTTTTCCGGGTCAAACCGACTTTTTTATTTCTTGCAAAAGTATTATTATATAGGTGCCAATGCTCTACTCAAGGATATTTGTACATTTATGTATGTTTTATTAACGTTAAACATAATTCCAGCGGCACTTCGGTGATATACTTTGGCGAATGTACGTTAGCTTAAAGATTTTAAATTGACATAAAAAAACTGTAATCGAAAAGACAATGCCATTCCGGTTGAATGCACATTTTGATTGTGCTAAAAAGATGTCTCGGATATTATTCAAGAATTTAAGATGAGCGTCAAAAATATACATTGAAGTTGTCAGATGTGACACGTGTGGCAGGGATTGGCCAACGACCGTCCTCAGTCGAGCCGCTAATTTGCCGATGAGGTAGCTTCGCTTCTCGTGGCGACCGCCCACGTGCTTTATGGAAATCAGTAGGTCACTAGGAGCTACCCGACTGTGCGACTCGCTTACGCTAGATTTGCGCCTTGATTCTTACAGCCTGTGGGCGACGCATCGGCGTACACAAGGTCGACGTACTCGAATTTGCGGTACCTTTATTTACATATTCGCAGGTCAGACTTAAAAAAAATGACACCAATAGATATCGTGCATTAGTGCTGCGAATCAGTATCAAGGCCACCGTCTGCTCTCTCTATCCTCTTACTGGGTAAGTGTAACGCCTAAAATCAACTTTGCTTGTGATAAATTGCTTATTGTGAGTAAGATAAGTGTCGTTTAGTTGAGTGGCTTGTAACGTCGGCGGAGTGAAAGCTCGTTACCTAATTTATATATACCGATATTTAAGATTCTAATGGATCATCAAAACATCCATTAAATGGGGGTGCAGATAAAAGGTTTTTACATAAAAATTGCATAGCACAATATCAATCGAAGCGTTATCAAATCAATTTACTTTAGAGGAACTGATTTTTTGGATTAATTTCGGTTAATGTCTAACGGAATAATACCAACAGGAAAAAAGTCGTATGTATCTGACTTTATCTTAATATTTTCGCAGAATCTCTCTCGTTCGTTTGTTCCTTAATAAAAGACCAACAATGCACAAATAAAGTGTATTCTTCGAATTCCGTTAAATTTCAATACAAATTTTTCCTATGACGTCTGTCTCTTAATTCTGCTCAATTAGTTCCTATCTTTGCCTACTTCATAAGTATTATAAGAAATAAATGCATACTTCTTAACTTATTATATCTTGCAATTTTAATAAACCAATTTAAATAATGAAATTTGGCATTATAAATAAAATAAACTCAATATTTGAACCGCATTGCACCAGTTTTGTTGGCGTGTGGAGCAATTGATAAAAAATGTTGTAAGACATCGATAAAAGTACTGACAAAATTTTCAATTATCCGAAATAGAATGTCAATGTTAATTAGAAAAACGTCGATTGTAAAATGTTGTTTTAAATTTAAACTTTTAAAGCACAATATAATAATTTTCAGAAATAATTTACATTTAAAAATCACCTTCACAAAGGGAAATATTTACTACTGGAGTGACTGCAATCTAAAGGATTTCATTTCAGATATAAAACCTTGAGGAAATATCCAGTATAGCTGTAACGGAGGTGCGACTTGAACGTACTGAAACATTAATAGGACCGTCACCTTCACTTAACTAACGATATTTTAACACTTAACTAACAATATATTCGGCTCATATCATATATGAAATGTTGCAATCATTTCGGACTGAACAATATAGGAGACAGGAGTCATGACTCATAAATCAGTAAACGGGGCCTTCGTTACCTAGAATATTATCATACCAAAAGACGTGGTACAAACTATTCGCCTATGCAATTCGTTAAATTTAAAACAAGTTAAATAACAAAGTAGCGTGTGTCATCAAGTCACGCATGCATCAGTAATATTAGGATTTAAAAGTTTTTTTTTCGTAAAAGTCATAGTAACCGAATGTTTCGAGGATGGATTTACTACTTGTCACATATGCTTCATTGAAAACTGGACAGTTTAGGCCAGGCGTCCACTTGCAACCATTCGTCGCGCGACGAAAGAACGCGAGTCTATATACATATATTAATATTGATATAGATATAAACAATAAGGTAGTCTTTTATTTATGCTATCTTTAAATTTTCATGTCTGATACAATACATATCCAGATGCGAGTATCGCAATGCGCCATGAAATTACGATTTCTTAACCTATAATATAATGAACCAATTAAAACCAAATTTGTCTGCACTCAATTGAAAATTATAAAACTTAATAATAAAATTTCTTCTTCACTTGATACTTTTCAAGACGCGAGTAGACAAGTAATGTTTACGAAGAATAAGCTATTATAATCATAAGACTAAATTCTAGCTAAAAGCGATCAAGCGGGTCCTGATGTTAAGTGACCGCTGCCCATAGAGATTCGCGACAAGTAAATTATTCGCAGATGCGTTGCCTACCATTAATGGACAAAGGAGGGGATAGACAGGAAAAAGGATGTTGCCTTTTCCTATTCATCCCCTCCCGGTCCATTCCTGTTCCTCTTCTCATCCCATCCTTATTGGGAAGGGATGGGACGAGAAGAGGACTGAAATTGGGACTTCGGCACCTCACCACCACCACACCACATCAGACGAAACGTCGAAGCATACTACTTCACGCCTGTCTTGTCTGTCTGTCTATGAGGCCGTGGTATTTCACCGGTCGAACCGGCCACTTCGTGCAACGGATGTTGTTGTTGCGAACTCTACAATTGTTAAAAAGTGAGGTAATTTTAGTTGACAAAGTTTAATTAAAAGAACCTCTTTGTTTGCTTTATAAGATATATAAGTCACCGATTAATTGTGAACTTGGTCAGTTTTTAATTGGTCTAGGCATAAATAAACTGTAAGCAAATTATGCACTGAAATACCCATTGACGATTTGACGTATCAGTAAGAACGCAAGAAACTTATTTTTTCTTTGATGATATCTTTGACACGTTTATGCATGATTCTTTCAGTTCACGATTTGCTGACAGTTTATATTATAATATGCTTAGTCCAGTTATAAACTGACTGAGTTCACAATCGATCGGCGACATATAGAAACTCATACTTTAAATGGACATTGCTTGCAACCATAACGGTGCATGTGTTTAAGCTACAGTTATATGTATCACGGAACTTAAGCAATCGCGCTCGGCAATAATAAGAAGGCTGCGGTGCCGTTCAAACAATTAAGTTCATTAGAGAACGCTAATTCTCAGAGACAAGTAAGCTCAGCTTAGGTAACTTGCGGGCTAAAGTTACTTTTGCATGCTCGGAGGGACTTAATATTTGTTATTAACGTTATGTGCATGATTTACGTGGTTGTACGTCCTTAGTCACCGCAATTTTCTTTCATTTTGAGGTTGCTAATTTGAACTGGACATTATTTTCGTACGGAATTTTTATGTTAACGTATTTTATGACAACATAGTACATAAGGCGATTTTTTTCAAGCAATAAAATAATAATAATAATGAAAAATCCATCTAATCCATCCAACAATACAACACTATAAAACACAATTTCATGTACAAAGAGAGAAAAAAAAACACACACACACAATAAAAAGAAAAATATAAATAACTAGTACATAAGTGTTGCAATACTGAACAGATAGGGTCTTTGCTCAGCTGTGTGCTGGCCAGCCGCAGGAGTAACCAACGCTGGTATTCTACAAAAACCCTGGTCGTACGTGCGTCAGTTTCAGCAGTGAATGCAGAAAATGCATCAGATTTATAATATACTTTTGTAAGTACTAAGGAACAAAACTTACAATATCATAAATAAGAAGAATAAGAATGTACATACATCTAATAGGATATGCTAGAAAGTCGTTGAATGATGCGTAGCGTGGCTTATATATAAACATTCAGGTAATACTATGCAGTCAACACTTGATAAAAAGAAAAAAATAATAAAAAAAATGAGATTACAGATAAATAAAGAAAAGAGTGCTAAGTTCCAATATAGGTTCACTGGTTTTTTATATATATTATATATTTATATTCTGTTTGTATATATTTATATATATTTTCCTTTTTGAATATCCAGCAGAAACGATTTGAATGTAATTTTAAAAGTGTAAAGTATGTAAGTGTAAGTAATTTTGTTCGTAAAAATTGTGTAGTGTCGTTGTGTTGTAATAAAACATGTGTTAATGAAGGGGTTTTGGAATCAATTATGATGTTGACATACTTTTTTTATATTGTACGTGAATCCAGCCTTAGTATTAAAATGATGAAGGTTAAGCTTGCGATATTCTAACCGATAGATGGCGTGGATTATAACTATGCAAATAACCTAACAAAGCCGACTTGCGTCCTGAAAATCTCGTCGTAATTTCTCGGCCATTGTTCAATGAACACGTCACTTGGTACCAGTCAATCAGTCACGGTACTTTCACGGACGTGAGCCCACGCAGACGCCCCCATACTGTTCGCTAATATTGCATATTGATTTGTCAGCGCACAGGGGTGATAGGTCATGATGCTTTGGTGTAACCAACGAGTATCTCACTCGTGTTTTAGATATAGAGGGTGAATAGGTCAGATTTTTTTATCATTGTTTTTTATTACTTGCAATTTGTGCTCAGAAAGAAAGATTATTTATAGTCAGGAATTGTATAATGGAATAAGATAAAATGAAAAAGTATAAAAATTAGGGTTTTTTTTTAAATGATTGTTTTTGAATGTTTCATCATTCCAGCTTTTAAATAGTTAGTCCAAAGTAATTGCAATTACGGCCGTCATACATATATATGTATATACTTACGAACGATCCTTAGGCATTTCGCCAAATTTAAGTGTTTTTTAAAAGTGCTGGATATGAAATATAAATGATGAAAAATGATTATTTAATAAGCTGCTTTTCTTACCCAGATATACCTACTAAAATGTGGAAATATATGTCCATATGTTTGTGGCTACATTGGTTTGTGTATACCGAATAAACTCAAAAATTACTGAACCGATTTTCAATATTATCTCATTAATAGAAATCACTTCTATCAACGAACAACCTAGATTATATTTTATTTTGTTTAATTTGTCTATCTATCTACCTGAGTGAAGCCGAGCGGGTTACTAGTGTCTCATAGTTGTGTATGTTTGACGTAATACAGTTTTATTTCAATACCTAAGAAATTCAACCAACGTGATAGGTCTTGTAAACTAAGGAACTTCTTGTGAGACTGAATTCTTTCGGTTCCATCCAGAGTTTTACCGGTTTGTGGTACACCGTAGACTGCGCTTGGTTTAATTATTTACCTAAGCATTTGCCATTTTTTTTTGTCATAGTATTTCTTTGTAATTGTTGGAACTCGTTTACTTTGACTTAAACGTTTTGTGTTATTGTTATTGATGGTTTTATGTCACAAAACTTATTTTTTACTATTTACTATGTACTAAAATTGATTGGACTTGCATAAGTATAAGGACTTGGATACAGATAACTGTAGGTAACTTTCTGCATGTGCTGGACAATACATTATACAACTAATATGAAGATTTAATTTTTTTAAGTCGCGACCGCCGACTAAGTTTCCAAAATTGGTTGTCATCATCCCGCGGATTGTTTGGAATAATCGCGTAAAAAAAACAAGAAATCATATTCGTAACGGATCAATTGAACAGTCGTGTAAACAAACCAATTAAATTGTTCAAATAAAGTCACCGCAGTGGCAAATTATCGGTTTTATCGCGATACTTGTAACGGAAGATCTGTCGCTTAAAACTCGTACGCCATATCGGTACAGTGATTCACTTAGTTACGATCGAATCTTGGTTTTGAAAATTTTTAATCACCCTCATATTCGACAAAATGCCCTTTAAGAGCCGTGACAAATTAAAACGGTTACATCAGTATTTTACAGTTAAATCAACCTTCAATATTTTATCTATACTATAACGATAAAAGATTTGTTTGTTTGTGGGCATGCTATAAAATAATTAACTGATTTTAATAATTCTTTCACAATTATAAAGCTGCATTAATATATGCTATATTTTTATCATTAACGTGCAAAATTGAAAGTAATTCGACGCTGGGCACGGATAACTTGTTAAATATAAAGGCTGTTTCTTGCCTGGCGCTCTATCTATGCCTATTTTATTATTAGAGACCATTAGTTAAATCGTTGTTAAACGAAGTAGGCGGAGAAGAACAGACCGATATATCTATAATTTCGATTTCTTACTAGTTTTTTTCCTAGCTACACTATGTGCAAAATAATCGACTGTATCAGACTCCGTAAAGTCAAGAGGTCTCAGGTGAATTCGATGCGGATTTTTTTTATTTATAGCATTGGTCTTAGTCAATTGTACCGTTCTTTATCACAAAGAAATTTACCAATGACGTGGTTATAAAGCTAAATCGAAAGTGATACAACTTTTACTCATTAACACGTGTATGTTTCCATTGTTGTATTGGTCACGTCATTATATAACTTATGTAAGATGATCGGCCGCTCAAGCTCGGGCTCGGGCTCAATTCGCTATCAACTAGTCACTTGGAATATTATCCCCGTGAATTACGCATCGAGATTTAATTAATATGAGGTTCTATGTTTAGCCCCGCCATTATTATAATATTATTTTAACGTGTGTGATATAGTATTTTGTGAGCTAGGCTCCTGAATACACATACCCAAAAGCGTCAATGGCATCAATAGCTTATTGGGTAAGGGTATGGACTGCGAAATATGCACAACGCTGTAGTGGGTTCGAATCCTCCATTCGATTGCTGTCGTGGACCTCATCCTAGCACAAACTTAAGCTTCGTTAGAATATTTAAGATAATTACTTCGATATTCTACTAATAC
>DWTW01003211.1:0-10202 GCA_018246275.1 Papilio slateri
ATATATACCTCCAATTATTATACTAATATAGTAGAATAGTACCTAAAGGCAAATTCTAAGAACTCAGTCTTATTTCTATTGGAGCGAATTCGATCTTACAGGTAGTAGTAGTACACCTCATTCTTAATAGTAAAGACAAAAATAATCTAAATTTCAAAGTATGTATAATTTCACAATACATATTCTAACGTAACGCATTAGAAACTCGCCGTTTGAGATTCCATTCGAGGTCGTCTGATGAAATGATTTGTTCCGAAGTGGAACCAATGCAACTGTAATTATTCAAACAATTGCTACACTTACATATGTGACAATGGCAATGGGCCCAACGTGTGGCTCGTAGAATAGACCAATGAAGCCAAAAGGTCTTGGAAAGGTGGCCAAGTATAGGTCGACGCCGGGAAGATAGGCCTCCTACAAGACCACCCATCACTCTGGTCCTGGCTGCTAAAGTCCAGTGGATGAGGGCGGCAGGAACCGATCTTTATAGCGATCAATAGCCTACGTCTAACAGTGTAGGTCTGCTGGCGGAAACGAGTGGACCATTCACTTTTCAACAACTCGTACCGTTTTGCTAATAAGTTTAATAAAGCTAGTTTATAAAGTGACTGATGATAGCTGTTGACTACTTTTAAAGTTAGTTGTTATCTGCATGAATCGTTGTATGTCTTTGCAGAACCCGGTATTACAGTCACAGTGGCAGTGGTGGCCCCAGCAGATCGCGTGGCAGTGGCGCGCGAGGCAGTGGTGCTGGTGGCAGTGGTGCGTGGCTGTGTGCGGCGTGGTGTGCGCTGTCTGCGCGGTGGGGGGGCTGAGCGCGCGCCGCCACGCCCCCCGCGCCCCGCCCACTGCGCCACGCCCGCCCGCCGCGCCAACCGCGCTCGGTGCGACCCCGCGCCATCTTCACTATTGTACTTACATTGTTTTAAAGTTTCAAGGCTCAGACGCCGGCTGCGCTACATGTTGTAGGGAATCAAGTGCGGGGCATGGTCAGACCGCGGACACTCTCTCGCACTTCGTCCCGTGCGATCCGACGGTCGGTGGGACTGGGTGGTGGTGGTGGGATAATAACCAAAACACATTTTTGTGTTAGAAGGAGGCAGTGGGGGTAGCAGCAGATGAAGTAACTTGTCGGTCTGTAAGTTACTTAAGTAACTGATCAGAAAATACCTAGTATCCATAGTATTCGAATCCTCGCAATTCACCACCTAAGCAATTATGATTTATGAACAAACTATTAGTGTAGCGTTTGACCACGGCCCCAAGTGATGTTAAGTGGCGATACGGTCGAAGAATGACACGCACTACCTATACAGCAAACAACTTCAGTTGGTCGTAAATTGAACTAAGCGGTAACAAACGTGATATAAAGCTTGGTTGAGGCTCTCTCGTGACCGCTGCGTTGTGTTCGCAGCCGAGCGATGCTTAGGCACCGGCCTGCGAAGGCTGCGGCGGCCGCTGTCGCCGTCGCGCGTCATCCTCGAACGCCTCTACAAACGGTCTCATTCGTCATCTCGGGCGACTGGTGAGTCCTTGTTCGAACGCTTTACCACACCACAAGTTTATACGAGACTAGCTCTGCCTCGCGGTTTCATCCGCCGCGGGTGATGCCTTGTTTGAAGACATGCACAGTTCGGGTCTTCCCGGTACAGGTTGGCGGACAGGCCGCGTTTCATCGCTCGCCCGCGCTATCTTTTTTTTCTGCTCGACTTCTAAGTGAGATGTTAAGTATGGTGATTCTTCAGATTAGCGCGTTCAAACAAATTCTTCGGCATTATTTCATTTAGTATTAATAGTAACTTATGCTTTTCTATTAATGCATATAACGTAATGCGTTAACCGTTGTCAACTCAAAATTCAGTCCATATCAGTTAACTAGCGCAGGGGCTCGAAGGAGGACTCCTGCTTGGAAAGCCCAGATGTTACTAGCCAGAGCCCCTCACGCCCGGCACTAGGACTACGAAGGCACATCGTCGTAGTCCTACTGACAGTTTAATGTATACCAGATCAGTAGCGTTACTTTGTTAGCGTACAGACTTACACTTCCTTATCGGTTTATATATTGTCTTTGGCCGCGTGTTAACACCATTAACTCGTTTCATATTTCGTCCAGATTCTCAAGACACCAAATTTGTGATAACGGAGAGTACGATTGGACCACCTCCCTTGCCGCCGATCGATTTTGAGTGAAGTAGTTCTAAACAAATCCCATACTAGTCTGAATTTCATTTTCTAGTGTAAAATAACAGTTTTTTAACTTATAATTCTGATCAACTTAAAAGTCTTTTCTTTCGATATCATCAATAAAAAATTAAAGTTGGTAGATAACGATGTTCGCTCAATATTGATGATTTCGAATAGGATAATGAGAGGTCACTCAAGCAGTAGGCTTACATTTTCTTACTGCGAATGATGTGATCCCTACAGACCTCAAGGTCTATTAAAACATTCTCATGATATTTATATAAAAATCACTAGAAACAGTTTTTCAAGCGAAACATAAATTTGAATGAGACGCACTTTACGCCGCCGCCGCCTGCACAATCGGGTTGTGTAATATGTTGTACTAATGTCTTTGTAAGCGTATTTTGCCGTTACTTTTAGATGTCGTGTACGTAAGGAGGCACTTAGGGCTATTTGCTAAGATTTATTGTTTGTATCCAGTACCACTGCTGCGTGTGTTTGGCTTAAGTTTAAATAAAGTACAGTGACGCGATGCTCTTGTTTCATTTTGTTCCTTGCACCGTATATTGACATTGTCGCTGTGCACAAATATGTGAGGGGTAGTTGTAAAGGGATGAAAAAAGAAAAATCAATAGTAATCACCGTTTTATTATAAAAACACCCTTGGAGTACAATCGATATAACCCTATTCTAGAAGTTGCGTCTCTCTGCGGACATATTGTTCGCCTGCGACCGCGCGGCCGCCATTTATATTGTTGAGTCTTCTAGCCAAAGCTGTGGAGTGGGAAATTTTTACTATCATCTTTGTATACACAGATAAGGTGACTAACTTGTGACCGCCCACCAAAATGACTAATTTTGTGTCGACCAACTGTATTTTTAAAGAAATATTTTTTCACACATTTTTTTACCTATAAATTGCCGAAATCTGATATCAAAAATGATAGAAGATAACGTGTTTTTTAACCAGGACTAACTTTATTTGCCAATATTGTATAAATATCTTTCATATCAAGGTAATGGAAGAGGTGGCCTCTTCTTGGACCATGACATTGACATCCAATATGGAGTGGAGACAAATAATGTTCAAATTATAACGCGATGGAGTAGGCCGTCCATTTAATTGATGCCCATTCTCACGTTTCGAGACGTTCACCTAAAGAACATGGTAGAGGAGACCCATCACAAACAAGTTATTTCTTGTGCTATATGCAGCCCAAAAGCGAGAGTTGGAAACTTTTGAAACTTTTAATCTTGTGGATCAGCGGCAAAGAAGATAAAACGACATCCCAAGGGCAGCAGTAACAAAGCTACAAAGCTAGCTACTTTTACAAAATAGTACCATAGTTTTAAGATTTTATGACAGCCGTATACGTGCCTATGGATCATCTCCGTGCCCTTTGCCCACTTTATGTGGGCACAAATGACCGTAGACCATACTGTATATTTTTTGGCTAGTCTTTACGCCGGCCGCCTGCCTGACGTTAACCCTCCTTGGGAATATCCCATAGTAATGGATAATTACATAAAATATTTTACTACGGGTGCATCAAAAGTGCTTGGATATGATCAAATTTTGAAATATCTCCTTGTAAATAAATAAATTAGCATATTATATTTATCGTAACACACATCTACCAAAGCCGAGTGCTTGTACAAGCATGCAGAGCACACGGCGTGCTCACATTTAGATAATAGGAAAAGTCTTTCGTTTACAGTACTCTATAGCCGCGGTGCGTACAAACCCACGGACAATATTTAGGGCCGCCTGATGCCGGTCACAAAACGTGAGTAAAATCACCGCATATCAAAAAACTCCAAATGTATACAGTATTAAAATTTTCAAATGAAATTCACAATTTGTTGATCATTCCATATACAATTGACCGACAAAATCGTATCCAAATTAGACATTACAAAATAAATTGGAATTTACACTGCGTACCAACAAAACATGGCCATCAAAACTCTCACAACCGCTCGCGACGAGCGGATCAACAGTCACTGGCCGTCTTCGTCGCCTCCCGCATCCGGCGGTGGTTCCGGGAGCTCCTCCTCTCGGACCCTGATGGGCTCCAGCTCTATGACGGGGTCGGCGGTGGCCTCCGCCAAGTTGGTGACGGACTTGGACTTGAAACACTGGAAGTCCACGTGCCGGGACTTGGCCTCCTCCTTCTCCCAGGACATGTGGATGAAGGGCCGCTGCACGTAGTTGTAGATGACCTCGGCCCGGCCGCCGGGTCGCTTGCGCACTTTCTCCTTGTATGTCGGGTAGCCCTCGACGCCGAGACGGATCTTCTTCAGCCCGCGTTCCTTCATCACTTGCTTTGCTACATCTCTGTAATGTACAAGTTTACAGTAAACATAAAAAATAATAGTTTACAAATGCCAGATACAACAGGAATTTTGCCAAAAAAAATTAATATACTTATATATGTCTAGCATATATAGGTATACTATTTTTTTTAAATAAAAAAGTCGAAGTTCATATATAAAAGAAGAAATTATGGAAGTACACAATTTCGGTCCGTTGTAGACCGACATAGCATTGCCGACATACAGCTATATATCTTATCGATTAGTTATTGTGCAACCAACTACTAAAAAACTATTCTACTAAAAGTGTTGCCTTATAGAAAGTACAATTAAGTTCCTGTACTTATCTTTTAAGGGAACTGGAGCCACTCTGGGTTATGTGGCTGGCGTAAGTGCTTATTTTCTGAATTGGTAGAAACTGACCTGTTCTCGATATACTTGAAGAACCTGTAGAGCGGCGTGGAGAGCACGGTCTGGCTGTACTCGTCGCCCATCTGCGGCGGGTACTGCTCGTCCCAGTCTACCGCGTCGTCGTCCAGCAGCACCACCACGTGGCACTCGCGGTCCCCGCGCTCGGCCGACTCCACCATCAGAGGTAGGATCAGACGCTCGAGGAACGACTCGAACTGACGACGCGCACCCTCGTTTGATAGCTCGTGGAGAAGACCGCGCAGATTCTGGAGATATTAAATTTGCGCTTAAAGTATAAGTATAGCGTAGCATCAGTATAGCGATAACAGTTGCATCAGTGCTCGATCGGCCGGGGAATCACGACCTCACAAAGTCTGATATGAAGTGATTTTTACTTCTGCATCTCCTCTCACAAGCGGAGTGCCAAGGATCTAATCCTCTTTCTATCACCATCCCTTGGCATCTCCTGATCTTTCGACTAATGAATGGTAGTGGTGGTCACTAACATCACGAGAATTAAGAAAGTGGCAAGCAAGTTACCCTAATGTTAAGTATCCCATAGACATCCGCAACAAGCAAAGGAAGTAACATATGCGTTTACGCCTTTAATGAACAGAGAAGGGGATAGATAGAAAAAATGATATTTTCTATTCATCCCCCCTACGTCAAATATTATCTTCCCCTTCCCATTCTATCCTTATTATAAAAGGATGGGAAGGGGAAGAGGACTGAAATTGGGCCTCTAGCACCTCACTCATCAGACAAAATGCGGAAGCATACTTCTACTTCACGCCTGTCTTCTGTGAGGTCGTGGTATTCACCGGTCATTAGTGCAACAGATGTTGTTGCTGGTTCTACCACTGTAAAATTTACCTAAAGTTTCTTCAAAATTTTATATGAATTATTGAATTGCCATTAAGTTGTTATGAGATATCACAATTAAAAACTCATTGTTTGTATAGATCAAAATTCAGAGAAAACATAGTAAAGGACAGGATGACTCAACTAAAAACTTATAACAGTGCAAGAGTATCCACTTCCTGTTCAAAGCATTATCATAAGTCTAAATAATCGTTGATCTTTCCGGAAAGATGACTTCGACCTAACAAAGGAGATTCTCCTTGTATTGTCTAATTATTAAAGGGCTGAATGAAATGAAACAGTGAAAGAGCTCCATAATCTAAATTAAAAGGTAATGTGAAGATTGTAAGTGTACCACCAGGTAACAATGTGCACACGCGTGACTCCAGTAACTAACCAGTACTCACTATCATTACTCCACATTATCTAAAACACAATAATCTTTTACATAAAACAATGTACATTAAAACTAACACCATTTTTAAAAACATTAACATAAACCCTAATAAAAATAACATTTTAGGTACAAGCTTAACAACACGAAAAGATAATATTTGACAATGCTTTAGCTAATTACAATAATTCAAATATCATGTACGGGAGTGTATAGCAAGCTTACCGAATGATAAGAAATAATATAAGTAATTTATTTAAGGTATTTCAAAGTAAAGAAAACACATTCATGATGTACAAATGTCAGAGATCCAAAAACAAATGTTAACAATTTCTGAAAAAGGTATGCCCGTATGGGAAAACAACTGACCTACGAAGACATAATTTCTTTTAATTTTATTGAATTTGTATCACCCTTCATATTGTAAATTTGTCGGCGTATTACAATGGATCTTTTCAAATATTAAAACAATGATAAGCGGAGAAAATATAAGATCAAACGGAGAAGAATCAGCAAATATGTTTAACTAATACATATTACCTTGGGGATGCTGCGTTGCGTATTTGTCAAGTATTAACCGTGGATAGCTTTGTTACGTCAATTGATGAATAACAATTATGCTTAAATTGCATAACTGCCAGTTATGCAGGATGGAATTATTAAAATGTTTGGACATTTACAAATAAATATAACATGTCAGTTTTTTGTACATAGTTTAATTTTAACAACTTTTATTTGTAATTTTTCTTCGTCATATATTTATTAAGATGTGAAGTTGAGCTTGTTTAGTATTTTAATATCCTATTTTATTTCAAATGTGCCTCACCCATAGAAATTTTAGGATGCTGATTTTTTATATCAATATTGTAACTTTAATCTTCAAATGTAAATAGCATTAACTGTTATTATTAAAATTATGACTATAAGAATAACTTTTCATTTATTGTCATATACATACAAGTAACAACTTCTATTTATCATAAAAAAAATATACTTAAAAAAAATCAAAAATTATTTCTTCAACATAACTCAGTAGATAAATGATTTTCTTACCTGGCACCTTACAGTGTTTGCATCAAAGGGCACTAACAGGTAATCACAGGCCTCCCGTAATTCCTGCACGGAGACAGTGGGAGGGCACCTGATGGTCCCCCCGCGATAGTATTCCAGAATAGCACGGAACACGGTTGCCGAAATGCCCTCCGCAACTTCGTACTCCCCACGTTCATTGGGATGTGTGAATTCAATACCTAAAGAGAAAAAATTATATTTATTTAAATATTTTTAATTACAAAAAAAGGAACAGGTATGGTTTTATCACTGCCACCTTGAACTTAAGTAATTCTTCAAAATATCCACTTGTGAATTTTAATTAAAAGTGAGCATAGCTTAGACTCACATGAGCATAAGTTGCATAGGTTGACAAGTAAACGGAGAAAGTAAGTAAATAAATATACTACTTCACACTAACATTCAGTGAAGTCAAGGTCTAGCAAAACAGATAAATTTCTTTTGCTGGAGATAAAGAGCATTTTTGATAGTTAAGTAAGATGACTAATAATAACATATGTATTGTAATAACTTAAATAAACTTATTTGTCTATGTTGGACCTACCTATTGATGTATCATGTTTGTGAGATTGCTTATTGACTATAGATAAAATAAAACAAGTTTATAAAACTGCATAATTAATTGCACCATACAGATATACTTTACAGACAACATGAAGCAGTGAGTCATTCCAGGTCCAGTCACATTCTTTGAATGATAATGACTCAAAACAATGATTGTTCATAGTACTTAAACTAAAATGTACAGACAGCAGATGTGTCTTAATATTATATTTTAATGTAATAAATAAAACATTTAAGCTTTTAAAAGTCTTGTAAAAATAAAAATGATCAGAAAAGGTCAAAGAACTATAACTTACCAGAACTAAACATTCTACCAAGCATGGTGTTGGGATGGGCTGTAAATTGAGCAGGGTCGACAACGAATCGAGTGTTGTCCACTACCAGGGTAATCCTGTCGTCCATCAGCTGGCCTTTATGACCGTTGCGCGGCGGTTCCTGGGTAGATGTAGACGGCGTAGGTACGCTAGGGCTCTGATTCTTCGGAGGCATTCTGCCGCGGATACACGGGCCGTTACGCTTCGATAGACGCTTGCGACGCTCCTCGGTGTCCCTGCGATACTCTTCTGTGTCGCTACTACTGTCAGGATAGAAAAACGGACGTCGTTGTTCTAACATGCCGTTGGCCTCGGGGCCGTTCGCCTGTGAATCAGACATAGGCACGCGCTCGTCGCCGCGAGTCCTCACATCACGAACCACGCTGCTGTTTCTTCCCGAACGGAATAAGCGAGGCGATTCCGTCGTGGAAAACCTTTTGTTTTTGTTCGAGAGAAAGGACGTCAGCGCTCCGTAAGACTGTTCGAAAATATTGCCAGTTAATATAATGATTTTTACACAGAGTTACGATCATTCTTTTTTAATTGGTTTTAAAACATTAATCGTTTTTATCACAGTAAGGGTATTTTTAATATATCAAAGACATTATTAAAATTGATTATCTTGAAGAAAAATACGATATATATTACAGAAAAAAGATATCTCATATTTTATTATTTGCTTTTATATCAATCTAAATTTAAAATGCAAACAAAGCCCAAAAACGATACATACTTAATACTAGATTTCATAGAGAGAAATTACATTGCATTGAATATTACTGTTTTACGTTTAAGTTTGTTTTAATATCATCCATACTAACAACTAAACTAACACGTTAAAATTCCTTAGAAAAAATATTAATAAAATGTCAAATTGACCGTTGGATAGCAAATAGCAGTGCACGTTATTCGGAAGATTACAATTGCGTTACGTTTATTCGAACGTAATTAAAAACCTACCCCATTCTCCCCAATGATTCGGTTGTTGACCTTACTATGTCAAAATGCGGAAATTTGGTTAAAAGCATAAAATCGTTTCAAGAATGAATACATGGTAATATTAGGTGAAAATTTCTGCCATGTGTTATTTAAAGTAATGTTTAGGAACCACTTTCGCGCGAATAGTGTGACGTGATATATATGTGATAATTTTTAATACGTAAAAACTTGTTATTGTAAAGGGCGTTTGCATTTTTTTATTTAAAATTGTTTATACAATGGAAAGTAAAGAGGAATATCATGATCCAGATTACCCTGAAGCTTCTATATCCACCAAGGAAGGATCCTCAAATTTATCAGAAAAAGAAAAAATAGCAAAAATCAAAAACATAATTCTAAGAGAGTTTGGAAATGAGTTAGAATTAAGAGAAAATGAAGTCATGTTAGCAAATCAACTGTAAGTGAATAATTATTATTCAAATGTGGATAAAAGACTTTACCTTATTATTAAATATTCTATGAATTTTACAACCATTAAAAACATGAAACAATATATAAAATTATTAGAGCTCGTCCTGGACACTTCGCGGTGTCGAGCTTCCCTTTTGTCTATTTGTTGTTATGCCCATCTATGATGGGCTGTGAAACGGGAAAATACCATGATCTCACAGAATATTGGTTTGAAGTGAAGGTTTATATTTGCTACAGGCTGCTGAGACAGTGAAGTGTTACTCTGGCCTCTCTTACTCTTCTTTCATCTCATAAACTCAACTCTCTCTGACATAAAGGTTGCCAATACATCTGTTTCTCAAGTTATTGTTGTGAACATTGACTAGTAACTTAATATTAGGAGAGCTATAAAATCAGTTACCTTCTAAACATAGATAAAAAGCATGTAGTAATAATTTCTGCCAGTTATAAATCTATTGATGTGAATAAATAATGAGGCAAACATTATGAGGATATAATCATACATATATAGCTTCACTTTCTCTCTCTGTGAGTGTCTCCTAAATCTCTCACTCTCCTAAATGCTCTGAGATTGTCTTCAAGTGGTAGTTTTGATAAGCTTGTCTTTCTGACAATTGATTGTTCTACAAATGTATAAAAATTAACAAAACCTTTCTCCTTATATATATATATATATA
>DWTW01003212.1:0-10202 GCA_018246275.1 Papilio slateri
TATATATATTCATTGTTACTTGTTACTTTGTTTCTAACATCTCTTCCTATTTCATATCTATATTGATATTACGAAGATAAACATTTGTTTGTTCGTAATTAGTATATGTATATATGCGACTTACATTTTACTCAAGCGACGCCGGGTACGAATAGCTAGTCAGCATTAAGGAATAGGAATAATAGACTATGAAATGTTTATACGTTTATCTTATCATCACAGCCAAAGATCTCACGCGCGTCGAAGTAATGAAAGCGAAAGCTCGCGTCTTAATTAATTGTATCTTGTCGTTTTAAATTACTCTTTTAGTCATGAGTCTGTTTGTATATAATTACTTTTATTATATAATTGTTTGTATATATCCAACCTTCTTTAATAAGTGTATGTACAACACTATTATATATATTATGTTATGACGCTACTTTTGAATATGCGCATGCGCAATTTAATGTTACAGTTTTGTTTTGACTATAATGTTAGAGTCACGATAGATTCTTTCGTTTGAAACGATGTAACAAGGCTTGAAAATAATTTCGACAGTAGGTTAATTTAATAATGAAATTGAATTGATTAAGTTGTTGAAAGGTCCTGCAACCGTGGCCACGTATAGGTCGACGAAGCGTAGGTTTAGGGAGCCCACTGGACGAGGACGGCTAGGGAACTGATCTCTGTGGCAATCATTGGGGGAGGACTACGTCCAGTTGTGAACGAGTATCGGCTGAAACGACGATGACCATGACGACGAAGATTTTGATGTTCTTCCTTTTTACAGGAAGAGGAAACTGTAATGTGGGTTCAATTATTTTTTTCAAAATCAGTACGGGCGATTTAAATAGTTGTATAACATTGTTCAAACAATGTTATGTAACTTATTATATGAACTAATTTAAAAAATCATTCGTGCTAATAACGACGACCTTTTCAACGGAACCGAAAATTATTTGGAATTTTCACTGAAGTTCGTTAGAAAATAACATCTACATTGTTGAAATATCGAAACGCTCTGATGTGGTGAGAGTCTGAATTGCTTTCATCGCGTGATGTCGGTTGACAGGCCTGCTAATGTACTTTTAAGGTAAAATAGATGGCTAATACGGGTATAGTATGATACTTACCTCTCAATATTACTCTGTTAATGGCGATGTATTTATTTGACGGTTTATTTAAAGAATATGAAAACATTTTCGATGGTACTTTTTTGTTTTGATTAAAACTTGCATAGATTCTATCCTGTTTCTAGTGCTTTGCACACGTTCATGGTCACGTGCAAACTGTGACTTTTCCTGTTCTTATCTTTTTATAAAAAAAATCTATTATATTTTATATTCGATAATAGTGCCACCAACATTTATAAAATATCATCGGTTTTGTAAATTAGCAATTAATAAACAGGAATCGCCACATAATATACAAAACACTGTTTTTATATTATATTATCATACACCAGCTATACCCCGCGGGTTCAGCCGGCAGTACACATCGCTCGCCCCCTTTATTACATCCTTGTAGCGTAGCTTTTTTTCTGCTTGGCTCCTAAGGGTCGTAGCGTGAAAAAATTGTATATAACCAACCTTCTTTAACAATCGTCTGTCAAATGCAGAAAGAATTTTTCAAATCCGATTGGTAGTTCTTGAGATTAGCACATTCAAAGAAAAAATCTCTTTAGATTTATTATATTAGTATATATATTGATATCATAAGGAAGCAGCAATACTAGGTAATTCAATGAAAAACGCAGTACCAGATCTTGTACGAATTACGTTACACTTGGACTTGGACACTGTGCCAGAATCTGGCGCGTCGGTGAAAGTTCCTGTAAATCACAATTATCGCCGCTTTTCTTACCAAGAATACAGATACGGATGTTCTTTGTAAAGTGGATTAGGCTGTCTTTGTAGACGCTTTATGTTTCCTTTTGAAGATGAGCGCTAAAATGTTTTTATCCGTGTCAATCGGTCGGTGACCACGAGGTTTTAAGAGTCCGTCTCATCTCGTTTGCTTGTACAGTAAAAAAAATCGTTGATGGTTTGATTTTAAGATAAGCACATTTAAAACATATGTTACATATGACTATAGGTATATTTAATGAATTTCTCAAATCAACAATATTGCATAAGCATTGTTAGTAATAGTCTACGCGGATATATTTCCAATGAATACAGACTAGTAACATGATCCTAGTTTTACCATGAATATAGTATTAATTTATTCACTAAATTATTTAAATTCGTATAAAATTGTGTTTTAATGTTAATTTTATTAGAAAAAGTTAACTGTTACTTACAACTGTTAGTTGATTTTTTTTTATTTTTGGTTGGTATTTCAAGCGCCAATAGTTTAAGAGTACAGATTGCTAACCATGAGGTGGGTTCGAAACCACTATACGACCGTTTTTTCGTGAACCATGTCCTAGCACACACTTAATTTGGACGGTTAAAAGAAATATTAGTAAATTACTTACAACCCGCTAATATTTTTAAAATTATTATACAAAAAAAATACTGCATTGAATTGTTTGTATAGAAATAAAACAATACTACTACTATTTATTTTGATAAGATAAAATTTATTTAACTCTCAAATAAGGGCCTTTGTTTCAACTGTAAATTGAAGTGAATGAGGTGACCGGAAGCTTTCTAACTCCCTCTTTCTTTACTTTTATTTACCTACCTACTTGATTTGTTTCCATCCCGAATAGCAGAATAACGACAAAAAATATGAAAATTTTACAAAAAATATATACCAATAAAATTTTTCCAATAAAAGTTTTCTCATACACTTTTCGTATACGCCGTTCATCTCTGAATAAATGACAGAACTACAAAAAATATTTAAAAATGTACTGAAGAGTAATTGTACTGTGTATTTGTAATGAAGGGAATTGACCAGAACTCAATCCATCCAAAAATTGATTTAGCTAATAAGGTAACAACAATTCCCCGAGGGTTGGCGTCAGGCAGGCGGCCGGCCGTAATAACTGTAGTCAAATCATGTTTACAATATGTACTACGGTCCTACTGTGCCGACCCCACATATATGGGAAAAGGCCATGATGAGATGATCATTTAAGTAAACAACAAAAATTAAGACGTAACGAAGTTTGCCTAGTATTTATATAAATTACATCATATTTTTCCTAAAATTAATTTAATTGTATACAAATACATAATATAAAGATAATGTACCATGCTATTAAGAGCTTCGCTATCGTTGTTTTATTTTATGCTCCTTTAATTATTAGTAATATTATATGTAAATCAAAGAAGACCACAAAAACCTTGTAACTAAGCAATACAATCGAAACCGGAGATGAAAACTGGTTTGCCTTGCACCTAAGCCAAAATCACTACAGCATTTTGACATTTGCGTATTCATCCTCCTGCACTGTAGATAATTTCCCCTTTTTAATTTGTTGTTCGGATATTTATTCAATAATTTCGAGAATATACTTCACGTCAGATCTTTGGCTTAGTATATGCAGAATGATCACTTTTGATATAGTAATCCATATAACAAAATATATGTATTTGCATACATAAAGAGAGAAATCGTCGGTCCCTACGTATAAAGCAACACGTCAAAATCAGCAAAAAAAATTATTTGCTTTATTCAACATTATGATGGACTCAATTCGATTTTTTTTACTTTCAATTAATTTACAAATTAAATAAAAGCGTAAATGGAAATAAATCCTAAAGTTTTGGCAAATATGTGTAAATACCGATGCATACGTCACGTGGATTGTTGCGTTTACCAATTCGCGCCGCTCAATATTTACCACGTATGAAAGAGTCATATATATTTCATAACGCCACGAATAAAGCTGAAAAAATATTTGATGATGTACTTAAATGTTATATTAATACTATACAATAAAATACATATTGTATTTCTTAATCTTTATATGATCAAATGTTTTATTTCTTTGCCACGTTTAAAGATACATACAAGACTTAACTCTTAAAGATTTCAACGTAGAAACAGTCATCTTTTAATTTTTATACGAAAATAATAATAAACAAAAAACTAATAACGTCATCAGAACTGGTTCTAATTTAATATTAAACTACAACAAAATTATAAATAAAAAGTTATAAAGTTTATCTTTATTTACACCTTTAACTCGCTTTCCTTTAAACCAAGCCTTTGGACGTATCGCTTTATATATACGTATCGTAGAGGCTATCGTAATTATCTTTCCTTAAATAAACTTATTCAAAGAAATCGATTTATATATAATTTGGTAATTCTAATTCCCTGCTGTATAACTCATCAAATTAAGTGGTAAATAATGCTCAAAGAAACAATTTTTCATACGTGTGAAGATATTGATAATATGTAAACAAGACATACGATCGAAATATTTATAGAAAACTTGTAAGAATGTTGGGCGACAACGTGAATGAATCAATATTTGATATCGTGTTAGACATATCAGAAACATAGACAGATATCAGAACAAAAAGCAAACACTTAGAGGTGGCTAGTGATACGATAGATCAACTTGTTAGAAGGAAGTGTTCAGCGAGTGCACCAAGGTGGACCGGCCTCTCACTTAACGATGCGGCGCTCCCAATAACTGGTATGTGTTTTTATAAACTAGAAGTAGGTTCAACCATGGCAAATATAAATAAAACGTGAAAGACGCTTTCATTGTAGAAGAAAAAAACTGTTAATGCTATAACTTGTGATCTAACAGGTTCTGTAAAGGTCGTATTACTTAGCTGTGGTTTATTTCTTGATTAAATGTTTTTTGTACTTGTTAAATGTAGAACTCGCTTTAGAAACATCTTCATCTTAAGAAACATGCTTTAAATGAAATAAAATATGATTAAAGCAGTTCATTATAATTAAAGTACACCCTACGCAATAATCAATTTAAAAGAGGCCATATCCCACTTGGAATATCTTGAGAATTGGACTTTGAATCCGGATTTTCACTACGTTTTTATGTCTTAAATCTCGAAAGCTACATATTTGAAGACGCTGCATTTGGAACAATATGTACGCGTTGAAAGATGCATTACAATTGGTGTCCGATCAAAAGCTACAATTCCCAATAGTCAAATTTTCTTTAAAAGGTCTCAATCGTTCTATTTCAAGCTCTGTTTACCAAATCAAAAGTTCTGTTTCCCTTATAAATATATAACTGCAAAAACCAGGCCGTTGTGCATCTGGAACGACTAACGGAGTTTCAGGTTTGTCGGCCAAGATACTAAGGAAACGTCATAGTTATAAGTCTAATAGGCGATATCTTATTGTTATTTGAAATGCTATTTTCTATTGTCTTTGCCCCGGTTTAAGTTTTACGCTTTAAGTAATTTTCCACCCTTTCATCTTACCTAATTCCTGAATACATCATCATCAACCACAGAACACATCCAGCAATGGAGTCCAATCCAAAAATAATCTTAGTGAAGAAATTTAAAGTATATCCTAATACAGAATTTCATAAATTTACTTATTTAGAATATTTTTATATATGAAGCTAATTTCATTAATGTAGACTTTACTACATGTTGTATATGATGTATGAGTCTATATTTAATTGTATTTATACGAGTATAACTCAAGTCCTTTTATCAAAATAAGTAAGTACTTAAATGTCTTTTAGGTGTCTACTAGCAATAATATGTTTTGTTATTTGTGTACAGAGTAAGAATTTCTAATCGTATTTTGGTTTGTTACAGTTTCTACTTTCTTTCCTTGTTAAAGATAATAAGACCAACTGTCTTTTTAGTTTGTTGATACAAGCGTGCTTTATATGTAATTGATTATTTGTTCCCATTTATAACGAGACTCGTGTTGAACATTTTCATTTTGTTTACTATTTCACGTTAAGGTTTATGTGACAATAGAGTGGCACCGACAATTTGATACTGGATTTTAACACGTGGAAAAAATGTCAGATTTTAATAGAAAGAACTCGGGAATCACAGTTATCGTTATCTAACTACTGGAATTCAAAGAATGATCCAGCGGAATTACCAAATCAATAAAAGAGCGTACTTACGACGGTGATCACTTAACTTGTTTGCCCCTTGTCCTATATAAATAAATAATATCTGATCACACTATGAAAATGAAATTTAAGTTCCTTGAATATTATAACTTGTCTTATTGGCCTTATAAGCTAAGATGTGTGTGTTTTTCCATAAAATATTTCTTATATATATTGTTATGGAAATTTATTTAAATGGGGTTAGTAAAATACCACCAGTCTAAAGTAAACTCGAAGAACTGTAATAATCTTGTCTCGTGCCGCGCACCGAATTAACTGTGAAATCGATGATGCTTATGCTAGCGGAAAATCGTGAAATAATAGTCTAGCCTGGAGCGCTCGCTTGTTCCGGACCTACTGAATTTCCCGCAAGCGGTGTTACAAATTATGACCACGACCTAATCTATGACCGGATCACAGATACAATAGCGGTGAGATACTAAAATTAACAATAAAAAATAAGTGATCCATAATTTTTACATAATTTAGTGTTTCAAAAACAGATGTATTACTGTATTTTAATATCAGCTATAATTAAAATCGAAAATCTACGTCAGCCGTGGTGTATGAACCAGCTAGAAATCCAGAGGGAATTGCTATCACGATATTTTTAAGCGTAATGAGAGAAATAAGTAATTTCCGCTAGGTAACCAGTGTAAAATTATATTTTTTTTCTAATTAATCCATTCTAAACATGAAGAAATTGATGGTGCTGATTATCGACTCATATGATTTATAAGGAGGTCGAGATCTTTCTTTTCAGACCTTCAGCTTGCAAAATTATATGAATGGAGTCCATACGGTGGTTGCGAGATTTGCTCTTGCTTCACCATGACGTGTAGCGTGGGTAATGATAATTTATAGACTAGCAGTTGTATAAATTAGCTGTTGGAGTATCAGCTGATATTACATAAAATATGTTTAATTTCGTTATCAAAACGCATGATCTAACTATATGGACAATAAGTTCAATAAATTTATTCTTGGAGGAAATCGCACAAAACGTCCGCTCCAATTTACGAGATACGAACAAATGGAAATCAAATACCGCGTCCATCTGCCGCGAGCTACGGAGCGCTAACAATGGGGGCCTTACTTTCGTCTATTTGTAACCTGTCATTATTTCAATGGGGTCGTTTGATGCTCCAATGAGTGCGTAAGCGACGGAGAATTGTTTACAACTTTCATTTTGTATAACAAATATCCAAGCATTGTGCTATGTTTTCGGATTCACTTACTGGCTTTATGACCACAATCCAACAAGACTTGAAAGGAGGTCGGGATGTACCGACTTCCTTTAATCAATGCTACCATAAATCTATAAATGTCAGACAAGTTTTGACAAGATTATTTTTTTTAATAATAATAAACATTGATTTACAATATAATGTCATTTCACTAAAGCTGATTTCATCAAGGATTTTTTTAATAACAGATATACACGTTACTCCTTACAGAAGTAAAGCCTTAAGTATTAGTTGTAATTTTCCGATTCATGAGTTGCGAAACTAAAAAGATAGGATGGGCAAAATCTGTTTCGTACAAACTTTCAGTTGGTGCTAAGTTTCTATCAAATGTAATAATAGTGAAAATGAACTGTTTAGAGATTTAAAAGCGCATCAAGGCTTGCTCTTTTCATATTCGTAGTAATTCTTTTGTGACATTATCTCTAACGACTATGAGAACTTTTGTGCGGAAAATTGCGCAGAAGTAATAACTTTTTATATATTTGCATTCATAATGATTGTTGCTAACCTTGATAAAAGTTTCACTTAGTTGTTATACTTTTATAGGGTCAAGTTAAATTTGCAAATATAGAGTGCGCTTTTCAATTTAAATTAATAAGTTAAAGAGCCAATGTGGCAGTTTCACGTAAAAGTAAACTAAAGTTTTTTTCAATCTGTAACTAGATGTCGTTGTTCTTAATTTTAATATTAAATAATTATTTTATTTTATTTTGATGATCCTGTTCATCAGGACATTGAAATAGTCGATATTTTTTTTTTGTAATATCATCGGTCCTCGTTAATTGTGGTAATATTTAAATAATCAGCTATAGGGAAGTCACTAAACATTATGTCGAAGATCCCATTACATTGAAAGACAGACAGGCCCTTAAAAGCAGTTCAAATAATAATCCGATCAATGTCATTGTTACCATTGTAACCAATCGTTAACCAGAAGTGAAGTCATCATCATTGTAACGAACGTTCATGGATGTTTTGTTATCTACACTTACATAAAAATTACACAGACGGACAGAACATAATTGTGTGCATAAAAAGTTATAGCATAGAACATGCAAGTAATTTTATATTATGGTGTTAACCTGATTTACTAACCTGAATGTATGCGGTTATTTCCATCGAAATATTTTTCCATGTACCGTACTACTAATTAATATATTACAATAAAACAATTCTTTCTGAGGCATCTGTGTACATCATCTTCGTTTACCTCCCTTATCCTTTGAAATGAATCTGTCATCTTCTGGTAAACACGTCTTCCAGGCATCTTGCATAACACAAGACCTCAACTTTGGTAGAGCCCGCAATAAAAATATCTGTTGCAAGAATGGGCCGGCTCGACCGGTGCAACCACGACCTCACAGAAGACAGGCGTGAAGTAGAAGTATGCTTCTGCGTCTGCCTCCGGCACCTCACTCAACAGACGAACTGTTGAGTAAGAGCCCGGAGGCCCAATTTCAGTCCTCTTCCATTTCTCATTCTTTCCCAATAAGGATAGGTCCGGTTCGGTCCATCCCCTCTGTCCATTAAAGGTAGGCAACGCATCTGCAACTCATTTGCTTGTTGCGGATGCCTATGTGTAGCGGTCACTTAACATCAGGTGACCCAGTTGATCGTTTGCCATCTTACTAAATTAAAAAAAAAAACTTCATCGGATTTCATTCCTAAATTAATTACACCTAGATTAATCAGAAACAGGTTTAATTAATATTGTTATTTTCTAAGCGACGTAAGGACTAAAAGCTGATGGACCGGGTCGAAACCTAAAAGCTAGTTCAAATGTGACTTAGTTTCTTAATCTTTTTTAGCAGTAATCTTAAATTGATACTAATACATGCCATACTTTACTCGACCGCTCTACCGGTCTACTTGATTTGGTTATAGAACAGTTTCGGAAGTATTGAGGAAGCCTAATTTCCATCACTGTTTGTATTCTGTACAATATATAAACTAATTATAAATATTGTTATACAACAAACAAAATTAATTACTCAATTACATATTGTTACTTAGATTTCGTAACACAACAAAATTTCACACAGATCCTCGTCATTCGTTCACCACTTTTTCTCCATTGTACGGTACCGAGATATTCCATTCACAGACCATGAGAACAATGGAGCAAGTGCGAATTGCATGCAGCTAACGTCGGGGCTTGTGAGGTGAAAGCAATGGGAACTTAGAAATCGTTTATTAATATTAACATCGGCCGCTCTACCGATCGAATCTTCGAAACGTAATCGGTCTCATCTTATTTAGCCGACCGTGAAATTGCTTTTGTTTTCAAGAGAGAGGAAGATTCATTTTTAATTCATTAATTTGTGGTTATCTCGATTACTTTCGATATTAAAATACTGTATCTATAGCGATGATAATATTATTGGTTGAAAAATAATACTTTCATAAAAATATTATTTTTTTTTATCATATAATCAAATACTTAGTCAAGCCAGTATACTCAGACGACAGCATAAACCACATTATTTCAAGAATATAATACTAGTAAAATTCTTTTTAACCTGATATTTAAAATAAGTTTTATATATAGCGCTACTAAAGCTTGTCTTTTAGAAATAATTTAGGAAGATTTTTCAATCAGTACAAAATAGTAGACAGAATAATTAAATTAGTCATGTACAAATAACAAAATTTTATTACTTGTAAATTCACTCTTCCTTCCCACAGTCGTCCACTGTTGTACGTAGGCCTCCCTCATTTATCGTCAAAAGATCGCTTTAAAAAAATTAAGACGATATAAGTTATCCATTTGGCGCTATTTGAGAAATACAGTCGTCATGGCGCTTATTTTTAATTTCAAACACAAATATTAAATGAAATATTGTAATGCTTCATTACGATTCATTTGACTTCATTGTGTTAGATTGGAACAGTTTTCGCTTTGACACCATTATTGAAGGAACGATTTAGGTTACATTTTGTTTTCGATAATGGTT
>DWTW01003213.1:0-10202 GCA_018246275.1 Papilio slateri
CGTTAAACTTGTTATGATTAACGCACAAATCCATCGTTAGTTTTAATACGTAAATATATTTTAACTAAGATTAATTTTCAAAGTACTTTTTAGTTATAATTCTTTTAATCTTTCTAATCTTTTTATATAAGTTTTTGAATATAGAAAAATACTCACAAAGCGATTGGGCTTTTTAATTTGTAAAGTAAAGCCCTATTAATTGCTTCTAACTGATTGTTACCCTATTATTTTTTTTATGCTATGCTTTAAATAATATTATAATATTCTTTTAAAATAATAGGTTAAAATGGGAATAAAATATTTTCATGTTCAAATTTGGACAATAAATATCCTTCACTTTTAAATACGGTTGATATAACCCGTGCGTTCACGACATTCCAGATTATCAGTGGAATTTGAGGAGGCGTGTCTTCTATTAATTTGAATATAAATATTTTAATGCGAACCTATTAGTGTTCGAAATAATGTTGATAGAGATAAGCTTAATAAAGTCGCATTGAAAACATGATGTTATCTCATAAAAGTAAAGTAAAATCAGAGATTTAAAAGATTCAACCTAAAACCAACTTTTACCAACGTTATCATCTGTACCTCTCTAGCTGTTAACACGCCCATAGTAACAGCGCGTAGTGCACCGCATTACTGATGTAAATTTATAACCTGAAACAAAGAAAAGATTTTATTAAAAACCAAACAAAAATAAACATCCAACAACCATCGGACGTTTAGACATAGTTTACCCTTTTGTTTTTGATATACGTGGCGTTCGAACAAAGCTATTGAAAATCTTTGTTTATTGTACGAACAGCAAAGGATTGGAACAAGTTGCCAGCATCAGTTTTTCAGTCCTATTATGACATGAAAACCTTCAAGAGAAGAGTCACAAGATTTCGACCATATCGCCACCTAGCATCAGATCGTGGTCAAGCGCTATTTTATTAATTACAAAAAAAAGTGAGCACCTAAATCGTCTAGTTATTTTTTAGCAAAACACGTTTCTAACTATATAGGTAACCAAATCATATTTATTTATGTATGTATATACTCAGTTACTAGATTCGTAGGCGTTTTATTGGAGGAAGCTTTTATATTCACCTACTTTGCCCTTAGGCGTTAAACTATCTATCCTGAGGGAGCTATGCGTCTTTCAGATAAAATGCAAAGTACGCTGTTAGGTTTTTGCATTTACATGTCATTTTATGTCGCAGGGGGATATAAATAAAAATATATTTTATGATTAACATCAGAAAGTTATATACATCAGAAGACATCATCTTTCACCTGCCCTGTTCCCACTTTAAGTGGTATCGGCAAAATACATTTCTTTCTTCCTCGCCTTTCTATCAACCGTCATCTAACTAGTCCTTTCTTGCTCAAGTCATCCTTCATGCCAGAAACACCAGAAGTATTTAAAAAAATTGGGTAGGCAATAACGATAACAATACTTTTTATTTACAGATTTTATTAGATCCTAAACGTGACGAAAGCCTAACTAAACGCAACATTCGTCGCTTTTTTTAGTATAAATGCAAACATAATTTCTTGCCAAATGTTATTGTATATTGTAATATTGTACCGATTGATTTCCTCTTTTATAAAAAGAAAAGCATATAAGACTTTTTAGTACTTCAGTACTTAATCAAAGCTTTCAAATAAATCGGAGCAAGTTAGTTGCTTCTGAAACAACGAAGAAAATATATTAGTGCGTGTCTCGAGTTACAATGTCAGGAGAACTGAACCGATTGGTAAAAAATAAGACACAAGATGTTAAATAAAAAAAAAGGTAACATGGTAAACGATCTATCATAGTTAGTCCAGAATTTAATTGATGTTAAAATGTACATTTAATCTTTTACATAAAAGAGGTAAAGCAGCGGATAACCGAATGATAAGTGATCGACGCCGCCCATGAACATTAATAACACCTGAGAAGTTGCAAGTAACGCCCGGCCTTTAAGAAAGAAGTACGCCCTAAGTCGTATCGATTAAGAAATACTGCTGGAGACTATCTCGGGAATATAGCAATATACAAAGCAACTGTGCGATGTACAATTTGTCAGAGAGTCAGAATGCCATCCGTGAAATAACAAAAAAAACTTGTTAGCGTCCTCAATAAATATATTGATAGAACCTTGAGAGGTGACAGACTCAGAGGTGACATCCATGTTTATCTGGAATACATAGATATGTAAGAACCAAGGCTTTTAAGGTGCAATAAAAAAATATAAAAAAAATGTTCTTTGATACGTATGAGATTCACTACAGAACTAGTAGAAAGTAATATTCGCGAACGACTGCCTTATTCCGGAAAAGTATTTTCACTTGTGTAATGCGTTCAAATATTTTATATGACTCGTAAAAATATGCGAATGTGGAGAAATAGGAGTTGAAAGTGGGAGCTACAGAGGAGCGTAGCGAGTGTGTTGGGTCGTTTCCTGCGAAGAATGTTTGCCGCTGCTGTAAATATATTCGATAAAATAAAATTCTTAAAGGATTTTAGCACCTGCGGTTAATACTCGCCTGAACATCTAAGTATTTATTAAAATTTTACCCTACTTATCTATCTATACACTTGAAATAATGTTAGCAGTACATACGTGAACAATTCGTAGATCGTTAGTTATTCAATGTAATTCGTTAATGTGTTTTGTATTATGGTATTTTTTAAATATTTTTTAGGTTAATTGACCATAGTTCAAGGACAAAAATTTGGCGATTGTTAGTTGATGAATGTTATTACAATATGAATGTTGTAAAATTATAGAAAGCAAAAATAGAAGGAAACAGACCTGTAGCGGTGGATTCAGGTCGTTGGTATACATCATGTTAATTGTATATTATGTTAATTATATATTATATGTATGTGTAATTAAATTAAATTAAATTAATTTAATTTAATTAGAAAATTACAGTTACTGGTACGTATGTGTATACACAATCATAATGTATCAATTAGCACACATGAACTATCAATGAGTTCTTATATAATTTATAAGAACTTTTTGATAGTAATTTTAGTTGAACTCGACGGATACATTTATTATTGTTTATTTAACTTAAGAAAACTTTATTATTTTAAAAATCAAATATGGCGTGTAGAACGCAAAGCGAGTCAATAGATCATAATAAATTTCTCGAAGGGTTCCCGGCGCCCCGTCCTGTGCGGTTCTTGTTTATCCACGTGAAAAAGTATTATAAGTAATGGGCCAAGTTACCGGCGAGAGGTTTTAATAAGAGGCTCTGTTTTTGCTCTTAATTCCCCCGCAAATACGCCAATGCAACCAAGTTTGTTTTATGACTTTTAGCGCGTGTTCTGAAGAAGTTAAGAAATTTAAAGCACTTTCATTTAGTACACTATGAATGGTATAGAACAGTGGAACTTTATGTTTAATTTGATTGTTAGAGTGCTGAATATGCCTCTGATATTTAATTAATAGCAGTTTAACAGTGGTAGAGCCCACAACAACAATCAGTTGCACTAATGGGCCAGCTCGACCAGTTAAATACCACGACCTCAAAAGACAGGCTTGAAGTAAAAGCACACTTCTGCGTTTAGCCTGATGAATAAGTTGCCGGTGGCCCAATGTCAGTCCTTTTCAGTTCTCTTCCCCTTGGAATGGAAAGGTTCTTCCCCTTCCCAAGGGATTGGACGGGGAGGGGATGAGTAGGATAAGGAAATATTCTTTTTCCTGACTATATCCTCCTCTGTCCATTAAAGGTAGGCAACTCATTTGCTTGTTGCGGATGCCTATGGGTAGCGGTCACTTATTACGTCAGGTGAACCGCTTGCTCCTTTGTCACCATCTCCCATAAAAAATACTTCTAAGTATTACGAAGTTTACTTACGGTAGTTTGGTCACAAAACAATTGCCAATATTATATGAGTAGAAACTAGAAAGTGGCGTAACTGATAAAAACATACGGCCGTTGGAGAACATGACTTGGCATTGAATAATTATTCAACTCAATACATCCATATATATGGAGATATTTCGAGGAAGCCTATGTCGAAAGACAAACCGTTTAATGACTTCAAAGAAAAAAAAAGTTTTATAATTTTTGTAAAAATAGGTTAGGGTATAAACTATTATAAAAAATACTAGTTTATTAAGCAGCAACTAAGGCTTGTTATATTTTATTTTATGATGATTCAGCAATTTTCTTAAGTACGTTTTATCCAAGCATCGATTGTTCAATATAAAAAATAAGATTAGCTTAATTTATAGTGTTTTAAGTATATTATTAAAGTGCTGCAACGTATAATGCTATTATCGTCGGTAAACATGCGACGAATATTGCTGCATCCTCGTTTAATTCTTGGGCGAGTCTTCTGTAGTCAACACTTTGCATTTTTATCTCATAAAATATAATATTATAGTTTAAAAAAGTTTTAGTATTAATTTTTTTTCTAAAAAGTTACATTGCCCTTTAAATGGCCCGTTCATCGAAAAAAGCCTGTATTTGTTCCAACTGTTTGAACCATTTGTCGGTAAATATATAACGTCTGTGTAATGACATGTATTTCTTACTTCACCATCTCATAGACGTGGGCAGGCGTAACTAGTGACACTATTAGGTGAACATGGTGCTCTCCTGGGTAAATAATATTATTTAATGTGTTATTATAATATATGTAATTTAATAAAATTAGAATTTTAAAAAGGTTCTTGGATATAATGTCTTGTGGTAATAGTATTTCATAGATAAACAAATAACAAGTAAAGAAAATATTAAACAAAGAATGAGTTGCAATATTAGGTAGTACGTATAATACTTCAACACAACATATGGCATCAATATTACTGACAAAAAATATACAATATAGCGAAAAGTAATAAAAAATGAGGGAATCACCGAAACAAAAGGAAGCCCAGTGGGGCCATAACTCGTCGCACGTTTACCTTTTGTCAGGGTGACGTTGCTGGATGCCGCAAAAGCGGCGTGTTATGTACACTTTAGAGTACCGCTTTCATTGTATAGAGATTTATGTATTTCCAGATTGTTTCATGAAATAAATTAGATTATTTAACTAGCACTATTTTCATCTCGCTCTTTCTAACAAAACCTGGTCTTTTTAAAATCCAGATGGACTGATGGCTTTAAAGATGGCGTGCTTGACTTGGTTGGAAGCGCAAATGCTATGCCACTATGCTCTAAGCCACTAAGTGATATGTCTTTTAAACAATAGGCGCTCATCATATTAGTATTTAATTGATATTTTCAATATGAGTTCACCTAAAAGCCTTATCTGACTTTGTCGCTGATTTTGCGTCATGTTGTCTTCCTTTTCCTTTCATTTTTAGTAATATGAACATATCCAAATGATACATATCTTTTCAAGCGTTCATCGAAAGAAATTTCCAATCCCATCTGAAACATCAACTGAGAATCATTGTATTCCTACTTACATTTCTTTACTCACGACCTTTACTACAATCCCTTATAATAGCGAAAGAGTTATGCACTTTCAAATGCTCGTCGTAAATTTAGGGAGGCGTGTGTCGAACATAAATCTAGGATTTCACTAAAGCGCCGCATTATATACGGCGGGTTGGGAAATCCCGATTGTGCTTCGAGTTTCGCTGACGTTTTTCATTCGAATAGTTGTAGTAAGTCCATATTTTGTAATTGATCAATCACACTTATTTCACTTTTCACAGCAGGTACACTGCTGACACATGACACATTCCAAAGAGTCGCAATAATCTCATCTAGTGAACTCCCGTAACCTTGACCATGTACGTGGCTACCATTCCATAACCATTTAGCTCCATCTGTCGGTCATTAACGAGCGGTACTAGTTCGGTGACCATTATTACGAGCTGGTTCTCTGACTAATTGGTACCGATGAAAAACACTTGTTCGAAATTCGCTTTCAAAAAAGCTTGTTAGGAGTTTGGTCCAATGACTCGGTGAATTAGTTATTGCTATCTTCGTCACCCCTAATTAGGTATAGCGTGAAAGCTCATCAAGTCAAAAGTCAATATAGATAATGGCCTTATTTTCAAGGTTTATTAAAAAGTCACCTTCATTCTGTTTTTCTGTGCTTATGCTAATTTTATTTTTAAATTTGCAAACTATTTATGTATAATAGTATAAATAAAACACGTGTTTTATTCGTTCACTGCCCTGTGACATATACAAGGGGGGTGGCCTACGTCCAGCGGTTGTCATCTGTGGCCTGAAGATGACGTCTCTCAGTTATTGCAAATGATAACATTATTAATTTATATTATTTAAATTATAAGCTTATAATTTACTTACGCAAAAGGATATTCGCAAGCAAGTGTGTGGCAGTGCAACTGTGAAGCAGATTTTAATAAACACGCTTTTGAACTTGATATCTCTGTGGGTAAAGACATTATTTTAAAATTTACTTAGAATTCGCAAAACGTCATTACGAAATTATAAACTTTCTTCCATACATAATATGTTATTTATATGAATATAAAGAAATAAAAGGCAATATTGTTTATGCCAGAGAGAGGAAGCCTTTTTGTAGTAGGACGCAACAATCATATTATCGTTGCCTTCTGCAAACTATCAAGAACATTGTATTAAAAAACAGTCAAATCGGTCAAGTCAGCGAACAACATTTAAAGTTATTTCCACAAATATTTAAAAAAAAGTAAAGTGAAAAGCATAGGAAACTTATTATTAAAATTTTAATAGTAACTTTTTAATTTTATTTGTATAAATTTTTCCCAAAAAAGACAACAGGAAAGCTACAATACGAGGTCGCATTGTTTTTGATAGTAGAATAACAATAAAAATATGTATATATTACACGTAGATTCGTCAAGTGAGGTCCATAAATTTGGGCGTGTTCCCATCTTTTACGAATATTAGTCGTAAAAAGATACGAAACTGTGGAATAAGGTTTGCGAAAGTAGCAACACTTGAGATCTTTTGTTAGTAAGTATCGTAAAAATATTTTCTTTTGTACTATACACAATATATGAAAAAAAAAATAATTACAAATTTACATTGTGATCATTCGGTAATGGTGAAGTATGTCCATCTTCTTCTTCTTACTACATCTTGTCCCATTTAATTGGGATCAATGTTTCTTGTTCTCATCCTCCATTAAGCACTATCTTGTTCTTCGTTTGCATTGAGCTTTCTGCAGGTCCTTTTGGATTTTTGTCTGCCATGTAGGTAATCTTCCACGCGTGCATATCGTTGTAGACAATTCTACAAGCTTTACCATATGGTCATCTTGGCGTGTTTGTATGTGGTCATATTACCGTAACTATGGAGTCTATGATACCGAGACTATGGAGGCCACATTGAAACTTCCTCTTTTATACCCATTACGGATTTTGTCCAGCAGTGTGACATCTGCTGACCAGCGTGACATTCGCATTTCTGTAGAGTGTCTATTCTATTCTGTCGTGCAGTCTATATAGGTGTTGTTTGTTTATTGACCAACGTTGTTGATTTATCACCATCAGGGAAAGGTAAAGTATATACTAACCATCGTTTTACTTACAATAATCTTAACTCGTGACAATTTATGATGTTGATTATTTAGTAAACCGTTAATATTATTCGCGTATAGATATAAGCAAGGAAGAGTATGTACTGATCACCGTTGTACTTTCAATAATTCTTGGTGATTTGAAAAACAAAACCAAACATCTAAAATTTTTAGTAAGTACCTTAGAAGTGACTTTATTTTATAAAATATAAACAGTGGAACGAAATTGACCTGAATACATTTCGAAAAGCTTATTTTTGTCAAATAAACTTTTATTGCGTAAGTCGATAGATCACAGAAATTCTCTGAAGGGCCCTCTATTTAGTTACTCGGGCACGTATTTATCAACTTGGCAGAATATTTTAAATAATGGCCTTAATTCCAGAGTCGAGATTTTTTTAAGAGCTGTTGCATTTTTGTCGAATTGGGTAACGTTTTAAATATTCGTTATAAATGCTCGTGAAGAGGGAAACGTTTTATTATTTTTAAATATTATTCATCGAATTATATCAAAATGTTTTTTTGATTGCAAAAGTATTTTTAGAACATTAAATGAATTAGCGGTTAGAGCAAAAGCTGTTAAGCTGCGGGTCGTGGGTTTGAATCAAGCCAGGGAAAGCTTTTTGTGGGTTTTCCATTTTTTTTTGTTTTAACTGCAATTGACTGACCGTACTGATTGACTGACTATACTTGTTTAACTTTTCGCCAATATTAAAATACGTGCAGGAGATATAAACAAAGAAGGAGTTTTTGCTAACTCCGCCACCTTCAGTACTCTGCAGGGATAAGCGTACAACATGTTTGAAAAAGCAATAAAAAATGAGCAATAAAAAATGAGTAAACAAAAAGAAGGTATAGGGTTACAACTCGCATCGCGATTTCTTACGTCACAGTGACGTCACCGAAATCACTGAAGAGGGTCGTGTCAATAATATTAAGAAAATTTTTTTACAACTTCATAAAGCTAATGCGATAGCCAGAAAGAAATTTAATTAAGTTAAGAAAGAAAAGCCATTTTGATAAGGTTAATTTACTATTCAAGACTGTATTTACAAATATTTTGAAAAAATTGTAAAAAGAGAAAGATTTAAATTACACCAATAGAATTTGCTGGATGCTTTGTAAAAGAAGTACCAAAAAAGTACAACTTATTTCACTATTTTTGTGAAAAATTAAATGTAAAAGTCGTAATTGAGCAAACGGCGTATTGTGCTCAGACGCCGGCCATAAATTTCCGTTGGGTTCGTAGGAGCGAACATAAATCTTGGCATTGACTAACGCACCGCATTCAAATGGAGCGGGCGACAGCGCGGGAAACGCCGCATGCGTCACGAGATTTCCCCGCCGCTTTTCACCGCCAAAACGATTTGTAACGTATGACGACATTTATCTTCTAAACACCAAAGAATTTCAATATTTGTTATTCTTTTTTTATTTGAGAATTGTGCAAAATGCGTATGTTTGTAATCAAAATAAATCGGTCCACAGAGAAAAATTTTGTGATGATTTTCAAAAATCTGTTGTTTTTATTTGCTAACTCTACACGCATAAATAACAAGAAGGCATAATTAAAAACTGACCAATTGGAAAAGAATACGTCATAAGTACAAGTGTCGTATAAGAATTGATTTAAGTAGCCATGCTTATGTTGCTCGGGAAAAAAGTGATTTGTTAGTAATTTTCAGCAATTTTTTTTATCTACAGGAACTATACAATTACACAAAACTATACAATTAAATTTTTGTAAATATATGTGTAATATATTTACAAAAATTTAAATTAAACAAGAATCTTAGAAAATATTCTTTCAAAGCATAAATTAAATTCTAACAAGAACCACCCTGTGCGTAGTGAACGCAAGCATTATTCATAAACGGGATGTTTTAACCAAAAAAAAGAAAAAATAATGAAGCAAAGTTTTCCCGTTACGGCGGGCCGTCTGCATTAGCATCGTTAAACAAATTACAAATATTGCAGCTTCCTCATTAATTTATCGTTATCAAGCTTTATAAACAACGCCCCCGCCGCTTATTAGGCTCCCTAATGTTTCCTGCATCCTGAAACATTTCGCAAGTAAAATGGAATATTTAAACAGATTAAAATTTTAAAGGAAGAGAATAATATGTCTTGGCAGCCACGTTACTTTATCACTGCCACGGAATTTGCTGAGTCATTCATTCTTACAAGGAACCATGTGGAGGAGGAACAACAACAGGTGCTATCTCCTGTTGTTCCTAGTATCGCCTTTTCCGTGGTAGAAGTCGAATAACGAGCAAGCGACTAACTTGAAGTTAAGTGATCACTGCGAGACACGAACATCCAAATAGACAGAAAAAAGGTAAAAAGATGTGACCCACGTTGACAGTATGGGGGGATATTTTAATATGGAAGAAGTTGGCAAACGAGCTAGCTATTCACTTGATGTTAAGTGACAAGAAAATATATTACAGATGCGTTGCCTACCTTTATTTTAGGGATATATGTATAAGAAAAGGATATTTCATTTTCCTATCCATCCCCTCCCCATCCATATTCTTCCCCTTCCCTTCCTTCCCTTAACAGGAAGACTAGAATTGGGTCTACTGCACCTTACTCATCAGACAAACGCAGAATCATAAACTTACTTTTTTATGGTAGAAGGTGGCAAAGGAGTAAGCGAGTTATCTGATGTTAAGTGACCGCTACCCATAGGCATCTGCAACAAGCCAATGAGTCGCAGATG
>DWTW01003214.1:0-10200 GCA_018246275.1 Papilio slateri
ACGAAAAGTATCCCATCTGTTATTCGAGACTATGTTTTATATCTGTGCCAAATTTCAATAAGATGTGTTGAACCGTTGCGGAGTTATCGTGTAAATATCTAAAAACAAAAAAAAAATGTATCCCACAGGAACCATTAATATTTACGGGATGAAGGCCTATGCGTTCTTCCAGACTATGATCTACATCCATGCCAAATTTCATCAAGATCCGTCCAGCCGTCCTGGAGATACCTTCTAACAAACATCCATCCATCCATCCATCCATCTAAACTTTGGCATTTATAATATTAGTTAGATTAGATGTATGTACTCATGTCATTTATGTGCAATTGATGATATAAATATCATTTCACAAGACCTGGCAGACAATACAACAGCCGCACAACTGCGGTTGATATCTAAAAGATAAGATCCATAACGCTAGTTGCGCTCCCGACTTTGTCTGAGTAAATAATCATTTCAATTTTTCTATATGTGTTGGCTGTATATACAAAATTCAAAAATAATGGTAATTGCCGCGCCACTATCGCAGTTTTTAGGTAGCCTTTCAAATTGAATAAATAAACCCAAATCAAATTGAATTAATTCCTCCATCTCCATTCTAAGATCAGACATTTAGACATACGGCAGGTCTCCATCCTTTCATAGTAGATATACCACGCGTTTGAACGAAGCGATTCGAATCTTCGTTCATCGTGACGGCGAAAGATTGGGACAAGTTTCCAGGTCAGTGTTTTCGTACAATTATGAGTACCTTCAAGAGAAGTTGTTGCTAAACTAGTACCATCTTTGGTCGAAAGATGGCACTAGTTACCTTTTAACGTCAGGTGGGATTGTGGTGAAGCGCTAGTTCATTCATTATAAAAAAATTCCCAAACTTGAATTAGCACTAACAAATTGACGAACAGTTATTTATTTTCCTATTTATATGTATCGTGATAAAGAATGCCGCAATTCTCAATATTACTACAGTTATATTATTTATATAGAATTTAATAACAATATCAGTGATGGTATATCGTGGAATTCAGTGAACTCTGGTACGTAGTTGGTCCATATTATACAACATATTTTTTTACTTATTTCTCAAGTGTACCAGGTGCTTACACCATGAAAGGAAGTTGTTCTATTTAGTTCTTAAACTAAATAGACTAACTTCCTTTCATGTTTGGGACCTAATTATTTCATGTTTGGTACCTAATTAGCTGGATAGAGCACCCTATCTCTGGTTACTCCAGTTGAGTTAAAATATACGAATATTTGTTTTCTCTATTTGGCTACAGAGAATGGTAATTACGTTCAGTGTTTTAAAATAGACGGTTATTGTATGACGTATCATAAATTCGTGACAAACAATAACCATTCCATATCTTCCTGAAGTGATAATTTAAAATTGTTTTCTTTTCCGCTTTGAAACTGTTTGTAAAAAGTTATATCAACTATTATCGTAACAAGATGTTTGTATTGCGTTTTACTACGGTACGACACAATTGATTGCGAAAGACATTGACTTATCTTTGACCTGTCTGATGTGTCACAACCGCGCCCACTCCACGCATTGAAATGTTGTTTATAATTCATATTAATATCATAAATGCCAAAGTAACTCTGTCTATCTGTCACGCCTAAACCACAGTATATACACGAATAGTAATGCACTTTGGGTTAAAAATAACTTATACTTTGGAAATGAACGGGCAAAATTAAACTTGATGTTAGTAAAGTTAGAAACAATAAAATTAATATTATTTTTTAATAAGAATGGATTAAGATTTTAAGAAATTATTCCTTAAAATGACGCAAAAGGGGATTACTACAATTATTTTCTTATATTTGCACCAACAGTCCATTTTAGAATAATTTGAATAGAATATTTACTGGTATGGTCTGGTAGTAGATGAGACTTACAAAAATAAATAGACTACTCGAAATAATTACTCTACATAAATGAGGCCGCGGTATACAACTAGTATATAATAGAATTAATAACTATTGCTATGGTAACATCTAACATCTAACACATCTAACAATGTTTATGGCGATACAAGGAGCAATATGTCTAATAATACTCATTTGTAGGTTAATGTAGTATAGTGTCTACTACGTAGGTAGATTTAACTACGTATAACAAGAACTTTAGTACAGACAGGTGAGAAATTATCCTACCATATAAATTTAAAAATTGTACTTATTATTTAATCTGTCATGTTAAGTTGGCCGGAAACTTTCGCCTTCAGAGCGATCTCTCAGTCTCGACGAGGACTGTAATAAGGGGCTTAACCAGAAAATATAAGAACATAGTTCTCAGTTATATGCCATGAATTTTCTTAAACTCTTGACCACAAGAGCATGTTATTTAAAAAAACGAGTTTGAACTCCCTCTCGGCCAAAGTTTTGGAAACCACTTGTCCATTTTTTTTTGAATGAAAGTGTAAAGATTCATAGACTGACTAGAACTGTACCTCTTCTTTCACAATTTCCCCCTGTTCTGCATCCGCTCTACGGTTCACATAAGAATATTAGTATAGGTAGAGTGATTAAACGCAATACTTTCACTTCTCTTCCTTAGCTATCCCACCACGACCTTGGAAACAGATGCGAATAGTGCCATTAATATAGCATACATTTAGATCATAATTATAAATTGATTTTAACCTTTTGTTACATTTTCCACATATATTTTTACACGGTTCAACATGTCATTTAAAAACTATTTAAGTTTATAAAATATGATTTCTTTATAAATTACACCAGGGCGTTCTATTTCAATAATATTTTCTAAAAGCAAAGACCTTCAGAGACAATGGGTCATGTTATCATATTATAATGGTAGTAATGTGTAATCTAGCCTAGCATGCCTTGTATGACGCAGCCGCATCTGTCAATGTCATTTTCAATGAAAGCAAATCGTAGATCGTGGTAGGTTATTTTATAACCTTTGATAGTTTAAATTTAATCGGAAGTTTTGTGAGGGTTGCATAGATACCAAAAGATTCATTTTTATACATAATTATTAATGATCTAAGATGTAAGTTGCTTTTCATTTATATTATTTATAAGTTATTATAAGTTTCATACATTATTTTGTTCTAGCTTTCTGTGATTTAATTGTAATACAGAATTACATGTCTTGATCCCATGCGTTATTAAAAGAAGACAGGTTATCAATTAATGTTTTCATCTAACTAACTTATATCTAACTGCGTGCTTATACGTAACCGATTATTTTCATAATTGTTAAAAACAAACACAATTGAATGATTTAATTTATGTTTAGATTTCATTGGTGGACATTTTTAGCATAAACATCATCAAAACAAAACTATCTCGTTGTTTGAATTAAATTGTTGCTGATATATTTGGAAGGAGGTGATAATAAAAACATTTTACTATCTTATAGAATGTTGTGCATTCTAGTAGCTTACCAGCACTATTAAAAGTCCTCTACTGAAGTAGTTATAGACAGATCCAAAACTATATAGTCTGTGATTATATTTGAGATTAAGATTAAACAGAATGGCACTTAATAATAATTAATATTATTTTTAATTCAGAAAGTAGAACTGAAGCAAAGTAGCTACAAATTCAAAACTATTGGCTAAAGATCTTCATATATACATTTCCTGTTTGAACTGTGTATTCCTTCTTTATCTAAATAAAAATTATTACTCTGTTAATTTGAAAATAAAAATGGTATTTTTTAACTTAACCCACTAAAAATCAAAAATATTGATGTTACTAGTATTATTAATTAAATTAAAATTATTTTTTTTGATTGAAATAAAATTTTTGAAATAAATAAATGAAAAAAAAAATACAAAACATGTTGTTTTTGTTTATTGACCATAATTCTTTGTACTTATGACTTATCTATACTTACAATTGTGAAGCAGTTTTTACCGGTTTTATTCAAATGAAATGGATACACATTGATATATCATGAACTAAATAACCTTTTATACAAGATTACTTCAATTTAACACCTTTTAACCGTAAAAAAGCAGACATTATCGGTTATTAACAGATTCTATTTTTATGTCTTATCACTATAGTAAAACCGTCTGTTTCGTTTGAACTAGTGACCTCTGTACGTCAACAGTAAGCAATGAGGCAAACTATTTGCTTTCGAGTTGTCAGTTCACTTTTGTCTACCAAGATGAGAAGTCATACGTACTATGAGTCCATGGGAGCGGCCAGGTAATATTGACTGACGCTTTAGGTTTTATTACTGTTAGTGTGTATTTGTGTCTGTTGTGTTACTGCTCTAAATCTTAATCTAATTTTGACTGCCTTAGTTTTTGACTTATGTGATTGTAATATGGCACACCAAAGAGTTTCCTTTTTTTTTGGGATTTTGAAATACAAAAAATAATTACTAAAATATGATACATTAGCAATGGCAGTGTATATAATTTGGGATCTTAAAATATATTGACAATATTACATTTTTAAACCTTAAGTAATTTTAGTAATGTATTCTGCTTAATTTTATTTTATTTTAAGTAAATAAATTGTTTTCTTTGTCCTATAGAATTATGGCCCAAATAATCGATGGAAAGGCCCTTGCTAAGGAAATCAAGGATGAGTTAAAGACGAAAATCCAAAGTTACATTAACCTAGGCAACCGAGCTCCGTCCCTTCGTTGTATAATTGTTGGTGAAGATCCAGCAAGTCATACATATGTTAGGAATAAAATACAAGCTGCTATAGATGTTGGTATTGATGCTACGACCATAAAATACGATGCAGCATTAAGTGAGAATGACCTAATTGCAGCGATTAATTCATTGAATACGGATAGTGATGTAGATGGAATTCTTGTACAGCTGCCATTGCCAGGGACAATGGACGAGAGAAAAGTCTGCAATACAGTTGCTCCGGAGAAAGATGTTGACGGATTCCATATAATCAACGTTGGCCAGCTATGTCTTGATATGCCAACATTTGTGCCGGCTACTGCACTCGCTGTTGTAGAGATTTTAAAAAGGTATGTTTTATTTATCACAATATTTAGCAAGATAAAATTTAATTATGTTTGAATTATTTTTTTCAACAAAAGGGGTGGTAATTTATATGTCTATCGTAACAATTTGTGTCACCACACTGTTATATTTTCTAATAACTTTTGTCCAACTAGAAGAACCTCAAAAGAAATTTAATCAGTTTTTTAGTGTTAAATTATAGATTTTTTAAATTTTATTTCAATATTGTTTAAAATATTTGAAACCTTCGACCGGTGTTTTCCAACGTGGGGCCCACGTCCCACAGGGTGGCAATTTAATAGTTAAGGGGGGCAATTCAAAAATGGATCTTTGATTTGTTGGGTTTGTTTCCGCCCCGAATATCTAATAAAAAAAAAGAAAAATTCACGAAAAAAAATATAGCTGAACCGGAAAACTTCATTCTGCCTTTGAATTCTTCCATAACAAACAAACATTATTATAATATATTAATATGTACAAATTATGTTAAAGTTGTTTATAAAGTTAATATCGGCATTGAAAACATAGTAACAACTATAACTTGACCCCTGCAGTTCTTAGCCTTGACCCAATTCAAGTCGGTATTTGTAGCCAATTGAACGCGTTGAGGTATCTAATACGCAACCGCAGCCAAACGGGCTGAGGTCAAAGGCCAGCGAGAGTGCGCCGGCTTGGTCGCACGATTCTACTGTACAAACCTGTGTATATTGTACGCATCAAATACGATCAACAGGTGCCCTAACTAAGACGGGCCGGTCTTATCGTGTGACTCCATTGTTGGTTGATCGATATTAATTTACTATAGTAATCAGGTAGGTTAAGTTATTTTATATTTCTATATGTGATACTGTCTAGTATAGGTATATCTATGATATTTTATTCAAGATTCGATCGGGTGTCTCAAAAATGTAAAAACAGATAACTTTACCAATCGACTAATTTATATTATAATTACGAAATAAGATTATTTGTTTGATACGCTTTACCGTATAAAGTAGTCAAATTATCTTTATTATGTTTTAAACACAAATTGTCATTGGGCATAGACATAGAATGCCTTTTATTGAGCAAAAACATCTCTAGTGATAGAAAAATATATGCCACTCTCGGCTGCTATGATAATTTTTGACGTTAACGGATAAATCTAGATTTTAGTACGTTAAAATGAATTACAAAAATTTTCAGCGCAGTAAATAAGGAACGAATACGTGCAAAGCCGCAGGCAAAAGCTCGTTTTATAAAGTAGACTATTTTAGCTCAATTTGGCCTATCTATAGTGTCTGTTTAATAGTGTACAAAGCCAAGCCAAAGAAGCCCACACAAAACCCCTAACGAATTGAGATTAAATCTTCACAGTTCAAAGTATTTACGTGTAGCAGAAATCACTCAACGTATTTTATACGAAGAGAACGAATTCATTATCCTAGTGAACCGGAAGTATTTAATTTTCTGTCCATTGTGAGGTTACCGGCCAGTTAAGTGTGGACACAGTAATGGAGAGGAATCGACGGAGTAGTGGCAGTGTTTACATGCGCCACGTGCGGCGCGCGGGGAAAGTGACCTTAATGACGTCACTGCCGATAGAGCATTAAACATGTAGTGGTGTGTGTACGGTCCGCAGTCTCAAGGGAAATTTCTTAATATTTCGTTTTCTAAATAATCGAATATGTCTTATGTCCGATCGGGCAGAATATAACCAATATCATAACCACCGTAACCAATAAATGAATGTAAAATATCTACGACCAAAATATATCGTTAGTCGTAGTCGACTAGGCGATTATTACGGTTAATTTATATTAAGTCAGGAACAAAATATAAAAATAACTAATAAATTAATACAAAATAGATTATATGTTTAGAATTATTTTGTTGTCGGTACGTCTACGTTTCTAGTCTAGACCAATAGGTATCGATAATCGCCTAACCCGAGTCTTGATTAGCTAACAAGTTGTATCAACTGATTGGCACGAATCAACATAGACTATTACTTACACTGTTTGTCTACAAGCATCGATACCTTCATTAAACTCTCATGTAGCCGGCAATGTATTGCACTCCATTGATCTATTAGAATGTTTATTATAATGGAAAGTTATATGGTAGTGATATTAGGATTCATTCATTAGTTAAATTATATTGTAAATAATATCAATGCTGTGCCCCATATATTACCAGGGCCCCGTAATCTGGAGTGTAACAATTAATTAATTGACAAGTTTTGACTTTTTCGACTATTTGTTCTTCTTCTTTTTAGGCGATATCCGCCCACTGCTGGGCGAAGCCCTCCCCCATTGATCGCCACAATGATCGGTCCACCGCCGCTCTCATCCAGCCCTATTTGAAGCACAAAACCTTACATAGTGAATTGTATACATAAACCTTCCTTGTGAATTACTCCGGTACGAGTTCAGACGGACAGAAGCGGCGCAGATTTTGTTATATAATATACCAGTGATCGCCCTGTGATCGAAATTCGACCATAACTCATTAAGTGACATTTGTGTTAATTGACTTTGAAGAAGAGTAACTAAGGAATGTTTTACATTATTTTAGTGTATTTGTAACTCATTTTATATATAAATTTTTGATTTTTCTGCTTCTCTTTCATGAAACCTTTAACTATGCCAAATCTCACACTCACTCAGCACAAGGGTGCTCCCAATATTCTTAAAAATGTTCCCGAATTTTTCGCTTTACGTATCGCAATATAAAAAAATCCTGTGTTGACGATGTTGGTCCGCGATGAACTCCGACTACCGACGACCTACTCAAACGATCTTTATGAATTTTGTACACTGTGTGTAATTTGGTACAACTTGAGAGATAGAATAGAATTTATCTTGATAAATAAATTTACCTCAATATTTTTTATTCCAAATTAAATGTTATAATTATGAATTCATAAGTTTCTATGAGATAGCGGTGTAGTTAGTTAGACACACTTCAACATCTTACCAGCCAGGCCGTCGTCACACGTCACGCGTGTTTTCCTGGATATAGATTAATTAGATACCTGTGCGAGGCCGGGGCGGGTCGCTAGTATAGTTAGAGCCTGATGTTGCAAATGAGCGGGTATATCTCGAGCGTCGACTCTTCCACAAGGCCGGGTGCGCCAATATAATTTCCCAATGTATCATCAATCACTGGGAAGGGCGAGTTAAGTCGACACATGTAAATTATGCGCCCAAATTTTACAGAAGGCGGGAGAGCTGGGATATACATTGGGCGAAAGGCCTTTCGTTAACAAATTCGTTTCATTACATTTTAAAATTTTAAATGCTAAAATAATGCCAGTTCACTAAGCTAATGAGTTAGCGAACGGTCATCTTAAAGTTATGTAGCAAGCGACGACGAAGCAATACGACGCCGAATTTATTTTGGGTATTTAGGGTAACATGTGACTTTGCCTAATAAATTCGGCTGTAACTTAAAAAATCCAATCCAATTCTACCATAACTACAAAATATACCTTAGTACTTCTTTCTTACTTCTACGACATTGATTTCAATGTTAGACACTTTAGGAGGCTTATTTAATTTCCATGAAGGCACTCAAGTCGATTCCCGAGGAGTGTTGGCGACAGACGGGCGACCGGCTGTAAAAACTATAGCCAAAACCTGGACTAAGGTCATACTGCGCCGACCCAACATAAGGGGGAAAAGGGCAGGGAGGTGATGAAGGCATTCAAGTCGGATGGATACACTGACTACACCAAAGTACGCAATGTGAATAAAAAACAGAAATTATTCGTTTTAATTCGTGTTTATGTAAGTAACCTAACATCAATTGCAAAAAAAATCGAAGCGGTGTATTTTTTTATTGGCGAGATTTTTGTTAATAAACAATTGCGCTGCAATTTGGATATAACAAAATAGGCTAAATGTTGGAAAAACAAGGCTAAAACGTTTCGGAAAGATATTTCACTTTGAAGAGCCCATTATAATGTTCTTTGCAAAAAGCATGGCCGGACTAACAACTCGCATCAATTAGGAGGAGGCGCGGGCAAACAGGGCCGGTTTTGGGTAAAGACCGCTTTACGGTGAACGGGATAGGTTTAGGGGCAAATAATCGGAGGCTCATTTATCGGAACATGGCCAGCGAGCACGCCCCCACCCTGTTTACTAATCATTAGGCTATGATCGTTCACTCTATACTGGTCAAAGTCTATAGGTAGGTTGAATTTTCTGTTTGAATTATTCGATATTGATTAATACAATGTCTAACTAACTCTATCGTTAACATCTGCTACCTCAATAGTTAGAACCATAAGTTTCAATCATTCGATCTAGTTTGTTTTATTTTGATGTGTCGCAACTATTTGAAATGTTTCCTTAAATTTTTGTGGTTATTATTTATAATGCTTTATTTTTAATTTTGTTGTGTGTCGTGTGGTTCATGGGCGAGTCGTTAGTATACTTTTATAATAATATCAACTTTACGACTTCTGAGTTCATTTGCATACAAGGTAAAATATTTATGTAAATAAGAAATATGCTTGCGATTGACTTTGCGTTTTATTTAAATATCAATGCTTTAAGCCGTTTACAAGATGTGGTCGCAGAATAAGGCAAAGCTAGTATTTAAAAAATGTTGGCGTTTATTACGTACTTATTACGTACTTTGGTACGTCCTTAACCTGGCTTCAACAATTATCGTTTTATTTTAGTCAATTTACACAAGATCCGTTAAGATTTTTTTATGATTATCGCGTTCACACAGACAGACAGACGCTGCAAGGGGACTTTGTTTTATAATGTGTTGTGACATACCCGCAAAACGTTTCATGTAAAGTCAGTTGCCACGGTTCACAAGTTTACTTTAATGTTTTTACTGTTAAAAAGTAGTTTGATAAGTCTGCCGAGGAAATCTTGTCCTGAAAATCTCATCTTTCCGATTATATTTATAATAGCACCACCCGGAACGGAGCTATGACAGCTTAAATGCGTCGATACGCTGTGACAATAAACAAAGTTTTTAACAAAAACAAACCGACTTTCATAAAGAAAATTTAAAAACAAAAAATGCACTAAAAAGCTAAAAATAATTCTACGCAATTAGATATAGAATACTTCTACGCAATTAAAATAAGAATGATTTGACGCAATTAAAAATAAGAATAATTTTACACAATTAAACATAAAAATAATTTCTTAATTTTTATTTTCGTGTCGGTGTCAGTCTAGATAGGTATGTAACTAGTTAAACGTGAGATGTC
>DWTW01003215.1:0-10198 GCA_018246275.1 Papilio slateri
GGTATTATATTATTGGTGGTATGATTCTGGTATAACAATTCTTTTATAAAGTTTCAAATGCACCCAATGTCAACTTGAGTTAAATGTCAAACGATCATATTGTATAAGATTAAACGCTCTAATGGCGTTTTATTTATCATTTAAGTGTTTTAGTAATGGGATGTGATATAACTTTTTATATATAATTTTATTTAATTTAACGTGTCTCGTGGAAATAATTTTAAATTTTGATGAAGCATATCAGTTCCCGATGGTAATATCAATGGTATATTCTCAATTACCACGTTATAAATATGTGGCGGAAACCACGTGCAGACGAATGCGTGGAACGTCCCCAGGACAGGAGTTCCGATCTGTGTAATGCAACAGTTGTAGCTGGATGCTTTAATTCCAAGAACTGGCTGGAAGGCATGCCCTGAGAATAGCCTATATCCAGCAGAGGATTACTGATGGCTGGTGATTAAAAAGAAAGACATAGTTATTACGAACCATCAAATCACCTAAGTTGCAAAGAATATACGCCACCATTTTTCCGTCGTAATGACGACATTAATGCGTCTTTTTCAATAATCATTCTCATATTTTAGCCGATTTACAAACTGATGTTACTGTAAACGTAAACCGTAAAACTGTATTTTGAGTTTATCGCGTTCAGACAGACAGACAGGGCACAGACAGGCGATATACATATAATATTAGTTTTAGATTTGGTCGATTCTATTATAGTAACTTATAAATTAATTAGCAATCGAGTTGTTTTCAATATGACTATAAATTAGTAACTAAATTAACCTTAAAGTGCTTATTTAAGATTTTCCTTTATTCCTTAATTGTATTATCTATTTATTTTGTCGTGGTCTTCAATTCCTAAATTTTCCTCTTGCCCTGTCTGCACACACGAATTTGTGTCGAATAATGTGGCAAGTGTATTTCCATGAAATTCTTATTTAAAATAGTATCGATAATCGTTGTCATTTCAACGCCCACGCTCAAGACTATGGATACAACAGTAGAAGCCTGTGTAGCAGATCTATCATTTTTTAATGAATTTGTCACTTCTAAGTGTCGTATCCATTTATGACAGCAGTTATTTCTTGTTAAAATATTGAAAAACCCATTAAAATATATGAATATGAAAACTAAACCATAATTTTTACATACTCGTGTTTTATATATGCCATATTAAACGTCACAACAAAATATCTCAATAAAACTACGCTATCGCTCACACTGACCACATTTTCACGTGAGAACGGAAATCGTTCAATGTAACGGAATTTGAAATTATGCGGTTTGAGTACTTTACTGTTTGATATTTTTTAAATTAATAAATCAAAAAAATAATATTTCAATAATATTAAAGTATCTAAATAATTATTACAATAATTAAATATTTTTTTAAAGTTAATAATTACTTAAATAATTTCTAGAATTATTACTCGTACGTAACCATCTTCAGCTGTGAAAAATATTTTCCAAGCTGAAACGATCAACAAAATTGACACCTATATTTGCTTGATAAGACATATGAAGGTAGAATAAATTAAATTGCTAGGTTTTTAAAGCTTCGCTTTATCGCTTGATGGTTTATTGAATTATACATTCCTGTATGGGGGGATCTTTCTGCAGTCACTTAATAAATCTCTAGGATTATCATAAATAGATATCATAAAAAAAACAGGATAAAGTAAAAATGTCATTTTCGTGTAAACACGCTGGTTGCAACGGTTCTTGTAAGCTTGTTGTTGCTATTGAAATTAAAGCCGGCACATTCAGAAACCGGTCAAGCAGTAATGAAGGTCGATAGGAATGGTATTTTAATTTGCAAGATAATGAAAGGCGCCAGAAGAGAATATGCACCGCTACACTTAATGGTCTACTTTATTGTAATTAAATATTTTATAATATTGTAACGACATTGGTACGATTTATTTTATAATTTAAGTGGCAATCTATATAACCTACCTATAAATTTAAGTTTTCATACGATTCGCGTCCTATACAAGCCTAGTGATGTTATATTGCGATTTGATGAACTAACATATACTACTATAGATAATTTTTTCCATTTTTGTAGAAATCTACATTATTTTGATCTCTCTTTGAATCCACATGTTTTTTTCACCCCCTTTTCAATATATCACTATAACATGATCAAACTTCACAGGATCACCCGCTAGGCCAATCTGAAGATTTTCTAAAAAAATCATCGAAATCGGTCCAGCCGTTTCGGAGTCTATGGGGAACATACATAGACTGGGAGACCTCCTGGTAAATAGTAATCAAACATAGTACATAGTGATGGCATGTCCAACGGTTTTACGATAGTTATAGCATGATCATCTTTTTTTTAATAATAATTTAATGAACTCGTATAACATTAGTTAACTAATGGAATTGTTTTATATATTACTTCTACCTACGCTTAAGTAATTTTGTAAGCGATCAATTTCATTCATTTATTCAAACAGCGATCATAGTACTTACACGTCATAGACGAACTTATGTCGATCAAGTTGAAAGGTGTATTTTACGAATTAATTATACCCATTAGCCTCTCCACTATTTTGTCAATAATGTTAATTATGTCCATATGAGAGACGTGTGAATTTTTGGTCTCAGATCTTTGCTAAACTTCGTTCTTTTTTTTCCAGGTAATGAAGAGTCCACAACGTGTATTTTGAAAAGAAACTGGGAATTTTATGAGAGGTAATTTAATATTTTTGATCAGTACTAAAGTGTTGGCAGCTCACATCTACTGTGCATCCTTGAGCTAATTCATGCGTCAATCTATACTCACCGACAGCCGTTAGAGCACCTTAGGTGTCCATATACCATGTAAATGTCACAATGTGCAGTATTTTTTTCGGTGAAATATCAATAGTCCAATTGTGGCTAGCGCCTACTAGTATTCTTTATATTAGCACTTCTACTATTTTAAGCATTACCAAAAATAAAACGAAAATACATATTACTTGTTAGATGAGTATTGTAAAATGATACGAAGTAACAATTACTGGTTATGGTGCTAATTTGTTCAGTATACTTGGTTCTAGTTGTTCACTAGAATTCGAACTTACTTTAACGATTTGTTCTACACACCAAAAATCATACCCGTGAGCTGGTCTGGTCTCGGTGCTCGGTCCACGCCCACCGCTGGTGTCGCCACATCCTTGGGGCCATTGTGAGCGGTTGTTTTCCCAACCGAGCCGCCATCCGAGCTCTAACAATGCTCTATTTTCCGCTCGCTGTTTACCAATTCGATTGGTGCGGTTGATATTGTTACGTACGCGGTTTCGGACATTTTCTTTTTGTGTCGCCGATGTATGCTTTCCATTTCGCGATGCCGGACCGATTGTTGTAGCCAATGATTATACCCAGTGTATTTTAGTTAGTTTCCTTATGCAGTTCCAAGTGAGGGGAATTGATTCTATTTTATATTAATTTTCTTGGCATAATAATTATTTTAAAAGTCTTGCAATTGATACATGATATATACAATATCTTTCATTCTAACATTTATCGTTCAATATATTGTTAATACGATGTTATGTTTCGTATATCCTAACCAAACTCTTAGGCTATCTCTCTGTTTAAGGTTATCAGCTAAATACATTTAGTCCCGCTATCTATATTTCATAGTTCAGTAAGTGAAGTGCTCTTTAACTTAAAAAGTTCACCTCCCAAGGTTGAAAGCACATATTGAGACGTATATTTATAAACAAGTATAATGCCGTATTAATTACAATTATTTGTTTACAGAGCGGTTTCATCGACGGGTAGGTTATAAAAGCTCAACCTTTTTTTACATTCGGGTCAAATAGATGATTCAGAAATCTTTGATTTTTGCCATTGCTACTGGCGTGTCTATTTCTGTAGGTTTATTACTCTCACGGGCCATTTCAAAGGGCCTGAGGTTGAGCAGCCTTGGGTTAGTTAAAGGAAGATTGTAGATAAAGAAAAGAATCGAATAAGGGATGGGGATGATGAAAGGATAACCTACACTGATCAAACTGTGAGGTGGAACCTTCCCCTGTCAAGCCGAAGCTCATTTATGCAACAGCACCTGTTGCTGTAGGTTCTACTCTGTTATGGTCGTGGTTGTAGAACTAACTTGGGCTTTGTTTGTATTAGAGAATTTAATCTTGTCCTTTTGTCTGCACCTGGCTGCTGTTGATATCGGGCCGACTTTCCTAATGAGCATTTTCTATTGAACGCGATCTTGTGCTGCCTTTTAGTGACCTTTCTGTTACTGGATAGGATTAGAGAGTGGATTATTAAATGAGAAATGGGAGCAGTACGATAAATTCATCAGAATATACATTTTTCATAGTTCTTCATTTTTTATTGGTCCTGTCAAATTTAAAATAGTATTTTATTTCATACTTTTTTTTAATCAAATGTACCTCAAAATCAAGCTTGGTTGTAATACCCAGGTCACGCTCTGCAGGCTCACCTAACCGCCCGCGCACGCGCCGGTACGTGTATTGTGAAACGCTTTGCTCAACATTCCAGGTGTTTGCTCAACACCACGCAACTGTCGATGGTCACTCATCAGTCTGGCTGGTTCCAGCCCTTCTTAGCCTACCGTTGAGGAAAGGACCACCTTGTCACGGGATCATACAACTTGGAGCAATATTTGGCTATGAATTTCTATTTACCGCTTTTCTTTAGTATGTCATATCTGGTCGGTATAATTTCCCACGGACCACTCCTACTTCACTTTCCCAAAATATTCTTCTATTTATTAAAGATGCTAAGACAACCCACCCGAATTTCTAGTACGGTCAATGTATCCATTTAACCAAACTGTTAACGAGACAGCGTAGGCGTTAAGTGAACGCATGTCATTTCTAATTTCGTTGCGTAATAATAAAATGTAGCTAATAATGTAGCACAGAATTATTTTACATTATTGACATTTAAGCAAGCTGACATAAAGGTAACCAGTTAACAAGAAACTTTCTATGTTCGCTTACTAGATTGATCCTTCCGGTGTTAGGCAAGTGGCAATATATATCTTTTAAAACAGGAATTTGAAGCTTACATAAATACCGTCCTTGATTGTCTGCTACATGTTACGTGTAATGTAACCATTCCTAGAAATACATTTCTTGAAAGAAGTTAATCTGCACGGATCGAATTTTATGATTTTATGAATGATGAGAGAAGTGTTTTATACATATGTACATAAATAAATATGCACTCACGCCCGTAACCCAGAGATCACGGACTTCCATTTGGCGCATTTATTATAATTTATTAAATTGTATTGGTGTAATACGAGATATAGGTTTTCGACTTCAAATCCGGAGGTTTACCTATCAAAATAATATGGTGGCGTCCGGGTTTGATTTTTAGAAATATAAATTCGATGTGCAACAGTCCAAATGGGGTTTGAAAAATGCTGAAGTTGGTCTGTAAACAGCCTATAAATATGGATAAATAGTGGTGTTGCAGTGGACTTAAATCAAATAGCTAGATTTATAAATGTCGAGGGACGTATATAAAATTAAGATCATTTAATTCCATTAAGGTTCGTTATGTAAGTTGGGTAGACGAGTGTTATGTCTTAGATCACATTTTTAATTACGTGTATAAACATCGTACCTAAAGACAGGTAAGATTATGAAAAAAAGTTACGTATTATAGCCTAACAACTGCTCGGAAACCTGATTTCTGAGTTTGTGACAGGCGGGCTGGATGGACCACTTCGAAACGTGTCGGAGCCTGTTTTAATGTGTCTCCCCTCACCATGTGGCATTGCATCGTTTGCGTATTTTTATTTTCTTTTGTACATATTCAAAAAGTTGTTTTGAAAGCTCGCAAGTTGAAATATTCAGATTATTACCTGCACTTTAACAGTCGAGTGTGGGCGCCGTGTTTAAGTTTAGCCAGTTTCGGTGTTTACGGCAGTTATGATGCTCGGATAACATTTTATCTCTCCGGTATACTTGCAGCAGTAACGAGATTATTTTTAAAATACATATCTTTGTATAACGACTTCCTTATACAGATGTTTGTTCATTCGAAAATTCTGAAATGAGAATTTTATTGACTACAAGCTGTTGCCCGCGGCTTCCCACGTATTCGTATCTTATTTTTGCTGCTGGAAATTTTTATAACTTGCTTAAGCGTATAATAACTAAGGAATTTAACCGTTAGAAGTTTAAAAACATATACAAAAATATCTGATAAAATGATAACTAAACTATAATCTTTATTTTTTACATTTTAAACGAGGTATTTATTTGCATACCTATATCCTATTGTCTTTAGTTTTTTTTCTTCATAAAACGCATTTCTCGTACAACTTGGCAGCGGCAACTTCCTTGTATTCTTCGCCTATTTATATAACCTACGTTGACTAACCTTACATCTGACGTCGGTCCAGGAATAGCAAATACGCATTAATCCTTGCCTGGTTAACCATACGCGAGAGTTGCTGCAGCGAACACTCTGGTAAATTTAAGATAATTGCCTGAAACGGTCGTTTAATCCCTTAATTGCCTACCGTTCAGATAGCGCGGATTGCACTCAGTGTTTTGAGTGCTTGAGTCATCCCCCTCGGGGATGGTATTTTGGGGGAGAAATTGTAGTCATCACAGTGAGGCACAGATGTTCCATTTAGAATGTGGTTTCTGTTGCTGCAGCTTCAGAAACATCTTCGACAATATTATGGTTAAATATGGTTATAATGACATAAATCGTCATTATACGTTAGTTTTCAAAATAACGCATACGAAATAAATGAAAAGAACCAAGAAAGTAGATTTATTTATCCAAAGTAGTTTAAAAAAAATGGAATCAGTGTTGTTTGTAGATTGGATTTATTTCTGTACCCACGGTGTAACGTACACAGCACACTGTAAGTAACACTCTTATAAAGGTATTATTAAATTTTATAAGAAGAAGTCACCTCCAAGTAAAAGCCCAAACTATCACGATCTCTCTCTCCTCCGAGTAAGATACCTATGTCTACAAAAGTGTCGATATTCTTCAACAAGTCCATCCCAATATCAAACTAATTCATCAAAGTTATTTCTTCTTAGTTCAGTTAGTTCTTTGTCTCTGAGGTCAGATATTCCGAATGTATAGGTTATACCAGAGCCAGTCGTTGGCCTAATAAATACACTCGCTTCTATCTTTTCTTTGCGGACAACGTTATTGGCTGTAGCTGTTTCAGATACTGTGTGAGCTATAGCATATACGTTACTTTTATACTCATCTTTAATATTATCTGTTATTTGTAATCTTGAAGACCAAGGCAAGTATATATTTAAGTAGTGTGTGAGACTATCACCATCTCTCAAGTTACAAATATCTATGTTCTAAGATGTTAATTTATTCTTAATTTATTGTAGTCAATTCTTTATGGAATGTTGATGAACCTTTGAGCTTGTCGTATAAAATCTCAACAAACTAATATTTATTACGAAGTAAGCGATTATGAAACAAATCTCAAGAAGCCTCAGAAGACGTTTAATGTTGTGTTATGCATTATACATGTGCTTAGTGGCTTCTTCCTGTCTTATCAAACTCTTACATTATTAAATAAATGATCTTTTATGCATCAGTACACGACGGGGGATAAACCCACGACATGAATGGCAGCAAAGGTAAAATAAAAACTTTTTGCTCAGCAGGATTAAAATTTTAAAAAGATTTCAGTTTTTGTTCCCTTTATCTAATCAATTGAGGCATGTAGAAACAAAACTAACAACATCCTTTTTGATGTGTAACATCTTACCTCTCGCTTCCCTGCAACCTGTGGGAGTCATATCGTGAAAATGGTCACGAAATCAGAATCAAAAGTTACATTGTCATTTGAATACCACCACCATTTTGGTTAACTATCTAAACATATCAAAAACAGTTAAATTTGCCATGAATGAGTTTCGCATTGGGAGGTTCGCAACTATTATAACTCCCACGTTCGTTTAATATATCGATTGAAATTTTGTTAGCAAAGCCAGGAATCTAATCCAGGTTGGGTTAGTCTTTACTTGATTAATAACTGAATTCGGCAGAGCGTAGACTCAATGTGCAGATGTATATATGACGTCTGTGTGTCAACTGTTCACGCTGGACGCATCTATAATAGACTTTCTTTGAAGGCGTCACGATACTTTGATCGGAGCATGACAGAGCGAAGATTAATCTTGGTCATCAGAAAGTACTGCACAGCGAGACGCAAATGACATCTGGCAATGGTTTGACATTATTGTCATTACATCGCGACGATGTAATAGACCATGAATGATGTTCTGAACACGAACTTTCTTGCATTTGTTGAATTAGAATAACGGTGGAAAGCTTTTTATTGAAGACCCGTCTTGCAAAAGCATGATGGTCTGTAGCGATTCATCACTTTGTCCATTTGTTGCAACCAACTCGAGCTGTCCTAATATGATGTTCAATGAACACGATTTCAGTGAACTGCTATAAAATAAAGTCTTCCTTCACATATGATCCATGTCAATATAGGGGTGCAAAGTATTTTAAAATATGAAGACCGATGCAGCACTGCCCTTACGTTCTTCTTGAGAAACAAGATGTACAGATAACTTAGTAAAGCATAAATAACATCTACAGTAATATCGATTCTGTTATCGAGTTTGCTGGTGCTTAGATAGTCTATGAAGATTAATTGCCTTCAGCGTGGGACGAGGCGAGCGCCCGGCTTTGTTCTTGTCCGATGGATCGAAAGCTTTGTGTGTAGGCGACGATCCTAACAAGGGAACAGATTTAACCGGATGACTTGACGACAATTCCCGAAATTTCTATTTTAGCCTCTGTCGAATAATCGTCCCTTATACGTGGAAGTGTACAGCTATCCGGGTATTAAAATTTATTGCTCTAAGTGGATCTTGTATAGTGTTTTATGGTGGGTAGCTTTTAATGTCACTGATGCTTATATTACGTTATATCTGATGGACCTATTTTCTAATTTATTATTATTAAGTGAATTTTGTATCCGGTGTATGACTTTGCTGCACAATGGCAGCATTTTAGTGTATATATATACATACTTCTTATGTTTTTTTAATGTATTTCGCTACGCTTGCCCGCGTTTTAGCAAGAAAAAGTTGTGACGCCGCATCTGTAACTAGCTTTTTATCGCGAAAAAATAAAAACCTTTTCTCAATTTTTTATCACGTTTAAGAGGCGTTTATCGGGAATCTAAAGCATAAACACAATAGGAATTCTTTAAACCGACGAATACTATATGCACCATAGTGCTAATATTTTTATTGTTTGTACAATACAGACAGTATTGTAGGATTTATATTAAGTACAGAAAGCAGTTTCGAGATGTTACAGATGGGGACGAAATTGACAACAATATGTTTATATTGATATCGTGGGAAAGAAACAATTTGGTTCGACACAATTGACGGGCGCGTCGGCCGCCGGGATGAAATCAAGTGGACATCACAACAACAAACGCCTCGTCAAACGCAAATAAATGCTATAAAGCAGGGGTCTCCAAACTATTTGGCTCAAAGGCCACTCTGACTATTCCAGAAATTGGGTCGGGCCATGACCTCGTACACAACATACCGAAACAATGCATGTCGGTATTTTTTTTCATTAATTAAACGAAGTACATGCCATGGACTAAAAACAATACTTTTCGACACACTTTTTAGTATAACAACTATTTATATTAGTTATTATACTATAATGTTAAGTATCGGTGACGTCGGTAACAACATCGAAGAATTATGGCATAATAAGGATGAGAATCCGAAAATATTATAGGACCGATATCCGTTGCCTTTTTTTCTCTCTTTGGTAGCAGGTTTCTTAATAAATAGTGGTGTCGATAGTCTCGGTAAAAATCGCAGTAGGCCTCTATAGACACAACTATAGAATTTAAAAATTGACTAAAGAAGTACCATGTATAGATAGTTCGAATTCGATGAAAATTAGTGTATTAATCTATGAAAGCAAGTGCAATAAAAATGGATTTTTGTTAAATCTATCTAAAAGCGTTTCCAGCGTAGTAGTAGCAAATAGTCTTTTGCTACAATTCTAGCTTTCACAAAATACCTCGTCGGCGGCGCCAGCGGCGGTAGCTGCGAGTGTGTTTGCTGCGGCGTTTCCCGGCCCTCGTAACTCAATTGGGAGGCTATCTCGCACCGGCGCCGCTCGAGTAATTACTGGCAACCCTCCCCCTCCCCCCCCCCGCCCG
>DWTW01003216.1:0-10198 GCA_018246275.1 Papilio slateri
TGCCTAAGTGACTCACCGGGACGGCGACATGCTCGACAAATGTCGACGGTGCCGTCCTTTAGGATGTATCTCCGATTTATTATTATTATATTCGTTATAGGATCTCCCCTATCATATTTAATACTTATAGAGCTTGGTGTACTTACAAAGAGCTTATATGTACTTTAGTTCTAGATTTAAGCAGAATATTTTTGTGAGACTGTTTTCATAATTTTATTTCAATTTGTACAGCAATACCGGCGAGTGCAGCAACAATTTTTGATGTTGATTGCCACATTAAATTATATGAAATTTTGTATTATTACTTACTTTTGTCAGTCTAATTTAATTATATTTAATTGTGTATAGTTTAAAACTATTCTGTTATTTTTTTTATAAATATATAGTTACATTATGTTTCTGTATGCGACGTTACCGATCCTTGGGAAAGTAATAAATCGTTTAAAGAAATGAAATATAAATCAGAGCAATCGCAATCGATGAAACCCGCTCTGCGTGCGCTTCACGCAACGGATACGGCAATTTGTAAGATACAAACAAAAACAATTAGCGGTTTAGCCGCACTTACCATTACGTAGATCGGAGATAAGAGAATGTTACTGAGAAAGTGTAAATAGAATTAACATCGGCCTCGGTCGTTACACCGCGCTATAAATTACATTAAAAAGACAAACGAGACACAATTTGTAGCGTAAATTTTTATTTACATATAATTTATGCTCACGCACGCAAACTAAGCAAAGTACAAGTGCGAGTACAGGTTTTCCGAAGATGTCCATCGCCTGATACTATCAAAAATATGTAAATGTTTTGACTTCAATGTATTCCTGCAAACAGTACACGTTTTTTTTTCATTGGAGTACAGAAAATTAAAGTGTTAGTCATAACAACCGAGTGGATGGATGGTTCGCATACAAATTTGAAGACCTCGATTCAAATTCCGGTTGGTGCGGACCACTGACATTTTTTGATGATGAGATTCAGTTCAATATACTTAATTAGATTATTATAAAGGTGATTTAACTAACTGCGTGATACTTTAGTATAATAAACTGCAGTGCTATGGACTCTGACGGTTGAATAAATATTTTTTTATCTTGTTTAGGATGATTTTCATTGTTATGGGCTTGATATCTGATAGAAGATTAAATACGACCCTGTTATAGTGTGAATCAATTATAAGCATAATGGTTTTTGGAAAAGTCATATTGTTTATTTTTTCTTTTTATATAATTTATGTTATGTAGTAAGCATCTTTTCCGACATAAATTTTTGCCAGCCTGCCGATGAAACAATTCTTGTTGACAACATTTGCTAGCAATGGCTGGCTTAAAGCGATTGATGATTACATTGTAACGACTGGGGACGTAGCTGGAACATTTGTCGTAGAACTTTACCATAATTAAGTTAGATTAGGTAACTAACACACAGTATATGAGGAAAATTTGAATAGTAAAAATCTTAGAAAAAAGGTTATAAATTTTGGAAAAAGTTATGTAAACAATGTCTAATTAATAGCAATATTATCTTTATATTATTGTTTACTGCCTTAAAGGCAGAAGTCGGCCTAATGATATCTATAAACAAGGCGGTATCACTGCGGTATTGAAATGCGAATTTTGATATCTCAATCTGTTGCGGGTCAGAGACGCCGCGGTCACGAAACCCTTCGGTGGTCACGAGCTGACCGCTCGGCCGCTTATTAATTATTATCAGACAAACAAATTGTCTGTGTTAAACGGATGTTACATGGCCGAATCTATAGTCGACTTTATGAATTCTAATTTATTTAAAAATGTATTTAGGACCTTTCCATACTCTGTAATGTCTTTTGTAAAAAATGGTCAAAATTATATAATAATTTAGCCATTTACTAAGCGTGATAACGTAGGGAAATGTATTTTTTTACTAAGAATTTTGAAGAGAAATTATTTCAACTATTGAGATCATTACTATAAAAATGTGTATTAAACAGAAAAAGGTAGGAACACGTAGGTGGTATAACAAGAACATGTAGGTAAAAGATTCGGTCGTGGTCTGGGTCGAGCAAAAGCTCAGTGCCCACTCCTATCGTACTCGAAGATGGCCATCAGGGGGTTGTAGCGTGTAAAACCTCACAAAACCCTGTCTTTCCCTCCAGAAGCAGGGTATCTTTGTTAAGATTTCTCTCACGAAACAAAAAAAGGTGATAAAAAGAAGATTCAATTACTGTTTTGATAATTCAAATTTTGGTTTTTATATCAAAACATTATTATTAATTTGGTTAATTATTTTCATTTCTAGTTTTTTTTGTTTCAGTTTTAAGATTTTTATATATTTAATTATTGATGTGTTACGTTAGTGTGTACAGTGGTTAACCATATCCATTATAATAGTACAATTTAAAGGTCTTCTATCGGCACTATGAATAAGGCGCTTAACACGCGCAGGGCGAAAGGTCTCGAACTGGTATAATTAAATACAGGACACATTTGCCTGCGGCTCGGATGCGGTAAGATGTATGAAATAAGTGATTCTTATATCGTATTAATGATTTTTAAGATATTTTTTTTTCGTCTTAGAACCACTCTAAACATAAAATAAGTAAAGATGTTCAATACGAACTTGGCGTGGACTATTTTGATTTCTGAAGAGGAAGGATCTTGATACGTTAATAAACCTCGGAGAAACGTAACGCTATGTTGACTTGTAACCACAAAATCTTTCTCGGTAAATATTCTGAAGAGGATGCTACAGAGAGATGTGTGGACAGACAGTATTTTCAACATTTCATATTGCGCGGCGCGGAGGCGAATTGTTGCTGAAAGACCACATTTCTAATCACTCATCTGTCACGAAGGCTATCAAACCATCTGCAAGTTACCTATTGTGCTGAACTGCATCAGGTGAACTGCTGGCTCGTTTGTATCTCCCTTCCACTAAAACATATGGATTATCTTAGTAATTATCTAATTATTTTACACAAATATGTATTAGTGACCAATTAATAATAATTATTTTTGTTAGGTACTGTATATAAATATGTAATTTTTAGTAGCCCACAACATATTATTAGGGTCATAAAATTAAATATAGGTAAGTAATTGTATCGTAAGTAAATTGTAAATTACAATTTACCATGTATTTACGAATCATAAATTATAATACGTAGGTTTTATTAAATTACAAATGCAACTCTTTGTTCAAAGTAGCGGACACAAATTATTAATTATTATTAGTTATTAATAGTTTTGGACGAAAAAGAAGAAAAAACAAACGTAATTAAAGCTAATGAGTTAGTAATTTCGATGGTCGCTAGGGGTGGTTCTCTGCCGGCGGTCCACCCTTACCTGGAATGCTCCATTACATCATTATGTGATCATGAATATGTGAGCGATATAAATTTCGTAAGCTGTAGATAGCATTGCTTATTAAGCCCAATCAAAATGCATCGAGAATAATCTTAACAAGTTGTCATTACTGTGTAACGAATTCACCAAAATTGATATTGAAAACTGATAACTTTTGATTTTCTGATCGGTATTAACTGTTAATTTTTCTTGATAAGGCTGAATTTATTGGACGTTTCGGAGTCGTATGGATGCCGGTCCGACCGTCGATTGTCAGATTAACTTTGTCAGATTTGACACTATTACCGAAGCCATTACGTGGAATCCATTATATTCATCTGGAAAGCAAACCTTGCAAGTGTATTTGTCACTAAGCTTGTGCGATTTGAATAACGAAAGTGTTAATGTTTTAATATTCAATATTAAAACATTAAGACATTCGTTGTATACTATAGTACTAATAAGTTTTTACTGCATTAAACAAAAAAAGTTACGTAAGTAGTGTGAAAAAAATTGCAATCACAATATTTTACGTAAGCACATGAGTCCTTAACCTTTAAATTTTACCTACCTTTAAATTATTGTGTATTTGCTGATTTTTATACTGTAAATGTGTAAGCCGTGTTATTTTTCTGTTATACTTCTTGAGAAGTATTTATTTTCATAGCGTATTAGATATTATATGAGTGAGTGAATGGCAGTGTTATCAGGAGACGTCCCAGGAGAGCTGTATAAGTTCTCCTGGGACCAGATTAGTGACATACTAAAGAAAGGCGATATAAGAAGGGCCCTTAACCGATGATTATGTGTGCGTTGATGTATGGACGAAGAAGCGAGAGAGATGTGTCAAGATCGCGCCAAATGGAAATCCGTAATCTCTGCCTTCTCTTCTCGGTTACGGGCGTGACATAGTGGCGCATATGTATTATTTAGATATTAAATATAAGTAAAGTATCAAAATAGTAAATACATCTTTAATACAACCATAAAAAAATATTCATAGTATAAAGTAAAAAAAAGGGTTTAAAAGATGACATTGCCAGATTACAAGGTAACCGAAATTGATTTTAGAGTTGCAAAGCTTAGGTGACGATGAGCAGGGCACATTACACACACTAAGAACGAATGTCCGATGGGACCAAAAAGTTCTGGTGTAGCGGCCGGTTGCAAGACAACGCAGCGAAGGTACACTTCTCATAAGATGAACCGACAACTCGGTTACGGGAAACAATCGGTGAAACTTAATGCCCTGGCGAACTCTGATAGTTTCCTATCGATTAGATTACCAGTGCACCCGACCCTAAAAGTAATAATTTAAATTAATTTAATGTATCCTTTTTGTTATGATTAATAATTTTTTTGTATCCCAAAATTACGTAGATAAATATTATGTATATCTTTGCTGACTTTACTACTGCAAAGTAAACAAGGAAGTAAGTGTCAATCGTGTCCCACTAATCTCTATGCAGGGGTGTCCAACAATGGATAGCATTGAGATCAGTTCATTGGCAACGCAGGCGCGTGCCGTCCACCCACGCAAGCCAGATAACAAGTTGAATACATCTGCCTGTTCTTGAATGTACGCGAAGTAGCAAGTACCTATCGTCAATAAATTAGTAGCTATTTTAGGTGTCGCAAAATGTATATAAAGGCGCTGCCTTGACTGATTTTTAGGGTTGTCACATACCATAAATTGTACTATTTCTTTAATTCTTATCTTTTTTCAATGAATCGGTTTGTTTGTATTTTCGTAGTCGTATTAGAAATATTTTTAAAGTATTAGAGATATTTTTTATTATTAGAGAATATTGTGACTATTTTACGATTGGTATATAATACGTAAGAAAAAAAAATATTCCTATAAACATCTTGGATCGTTTAAAAACCCTAACTTATCATATTATAAATGTAAATGTGAGTTTGTTTGTTTTATGTTTGTAACGCATTCATGCGTAAACTGCTCAACCCATCATCATGAAATTTTGTAAACACGTTATCAGGGGTACACAAAAGAACATAGGGTAACTAACTTTATCTCGAAAAAAATTCCCGGGGGATAAATAAATATAAGCAGTCGCCATGGTAATGATAATGACAACTTTGACCGCTTGTTACTGTCATGTCAAACCGTGGAAACGTATAACAACTTTTGACATTCACCTATAAATGTCAAGCAATTATACGCGAGTTACAAAAATTTCAAGCGATGAAAATAACAGACGAATGCGTGCGAAGTCGCAGGCAACACCTAGTATTTAAATAAAGGCCACTTGAAAAAATTAAATCTATAGGGTGAGTAATACAAAGATCTGTCAGGATGGTTCAAAAAATCTTTAATTTTTCCTTATTACAAGCGCAAATGCTTTATTTAGGTTTTTTTTTCATCAATATACATATGTAGTTAGTATAGTAAGTTCGCCTATGCAGGTACAAGAACCTTTCCCACACATCGTGCAAGTTAAATAAAGTGTTTCTTGCATACACCAACATACCGTTATTTATCCCGTAGGATATTCTATTAGTGACCTTTTAACACAGCCCATGAAAGGCGAGAAGGGAAAATTCTTAGAAAGTGAATTGGGGCGCCATTAGGGTTAAATTGTTTTAACTTGTGTTTTATTTTATTAAAAGGGTTCCGGTGTCATTATAGCCACTTGATCGTCGTTGTTTTGTGGAAGATTTCAATTTACTTTATTATCTATTTATTTATGCGTAATCTTTTAATAATGAGTGATTCCCCCAATTTCGAACAGGGTAAACTGTGGAGCGACATGTTATTTTTTTTTATGATTTATGATATTTTATTATAATATCTTAAAATATATCGCAACGGAGTCTCTATTCAATATTTAACGACACAAAATACAAAAAAATATTCGTACATTATATATGTTTGAAAAGTAATTGAATATCTGAACTGTTTTATTATTGAGTTTATAAGTAGGGATCGTAGAAAAGGTATTACGTAACTGAATTCCCATTTAGGTACTGAGCTATTATAGCCTAATGAATCTGAAAGGTCTCTGTATTCAATATCTCTTACCTAAAATACTTTGTTTATAATTTTCTAAACTAAATCAATGAAACGGTAAATGAAAGTAGAATAAAAAGCGAATTCATCAAAAAACATATAATCGTTGACTCCTCCTTCCCATTTTCTGTTTGTTGAACAAATACCAAATTTAACTGAACCATTAGGTGTATTATGTTTATAGACAGGAATCGCTTCAGTGTTAAGTGCCTCTAATGGCGAACGTTTACTTTAATTTTAGTTTTACAAAATGTTTAACCTCGCAATTATGTGTTGTTAATAGTTGTCAAGGGATTTAAGAAATTGGTTGAAGTTTTTTGAGATTTTTTAAACATAATATTTCTATTCTTTTGTGTTATTTTGTTTGGCTGGTACTAGAAGCTACCGACAATGATAATGGTAATTCTGTTATTTGCTGTTAATGATAAAATTTGCAGAAAAATCACCAAACCAAATAAAAACAACGAGTCAAATGTAAAAGAGTATTTCAGCAACTTTTTATACAAGTCAAAATTATGAGTTTCATTTTACGCCAGTATATCATTAAAATGCAATTTTGTCCATCAGTAAATATTATGATAAGACGTAATGTTGATGAATTAAGGTCTAAAATACTGGCATAATTCTTATTTATTTGACCCTTAAAGACACGGTGTTACGGCGCTGTCGAAAGCCAGAAGGCATCTCAAAAACAAATAAAACGTAATGAATAGCCTTCGTATTTTCATATTCTTTCTAAATTAAATTTGGGCGTGATTAACTCACTCGAGGCGTTTTCTCTGTTCATCAATCAAAATGTAGGCACGTAGAACTGAGGCGCTATTTACTTCCTAACAGCCGTCTCCTTCCTGTTGGCACGTTTAAGCACTTGCTAGACAGAGATAAATGACAAGATTCGATTAGACAGTGCGCAATTGTTATTTTCAGAGTTCACACGGCTGCCCCGCAGCGGCCCGACTTCAGAAGCCCTGGTAATCAATTTTATACACAAACGGAGGGCATTAATTGATTTTTTTCTCTCTAATGACCAAAAATAACATCTGCCAAATCAACAGGGTCGGTCGTTAGCGTAGGTGCCAAAAATGTGCTTTTTTACAATATTCTGACGGGCCATGTTTTATTGTTTGCTGTGCACGTGCCAATATAATGTAGGAACTTTGTTTCTTAAATCAGTTATGTAAATATAACTAACTAATCTTGATATAATTTAAATAAATATTATGTATATTTCTTATCATAATTAAATCAACATAATCTAGGTTTTGACTGGTAGGATACATTGATTAATTATAATAATATGGTTTAAACAAAAATTGCTTAATCTATAATAAATCGTTTTTTACGCGACATTATCATCGTCATGAGAACTCTATTCAATAGCGAGCTTTCAGTTCTATTTTAAAATCCATCTTCCAATTTAATTTTAAAATAGTAGATACATTGTATTATGATATCGAGGCATTGCTTTAAGAAAAGAGTTGCAGATAATCACGGAGTTGCGATTGAACATAGAAAGATTTTGCGTGACCCTGACATATTTTTTTGCTTCATTCACACCTTTGTTATACTTATTAAAATATATTCGTTTTGTACATATTATATATGGCGTTAGTGTTATTGATTCTTTTAGTGTCGTTGAAAAATGATGACACTTTATTTAGGCAGTAAAATGTTACGCATTTATAAAGTAGGAATGTTAAACAAATTAGAATATTTAAATTTGCATTTATTACGCCACGGTGTTCACAAGGAGTCTCGGTGGGGCGTTGCCCTTGTTTGTTTTAGACCGCAATAAATTTTACCCGTTGCTATTGGAACCCCGGCCAGACGACAAATTTATGAGGAGAGAAGCAGCTATGACAAATGTGTATCGTGGGTCGTTTAGGCGAAATTAGATTAACTATGATTATTCAAATATTCTATCGAAGGCACTAAATCTTTCTTTATCATTCATAACCTATCTAAGACGAGTGAAAATTGTGTCTCTATTTTGTTTTTTGTTTGACTAGTTGTAGCCGAATATTTCGATTAGTAGAAAATTCATTGTTTAAATAATTATTTTTTCCGTGAATAACTCGTCATATGCAATAAAAAACGAACTAACGTATTTTTAATGCGTTAACCATCTTTCATTGATCTCTTTAGATCACAAACATGTCATTACTGCCGATTAATTGCTGCCAGTTCATACTATCCTTCTCGTACTTATTTTAAGAAATAAAGAATTAGATGGTTTATACTAAATGAAATATTTTTAGGTAATATTGTATTTCCGTATATTACGGACGGATTTTGTCACTAACTGATACTGACATATCGATTTAATATTTTACTAGTAAATTTAGCCTCATCATTCAAATTCGACATAGATTTATATCTGCATATCGATTATTTGATTCGAAACAATCGAGTTAGATCTTTGATAAAACATCTACATTGTTTTGATTTTCATGGCATACTCAGTTTCATCGAGATATATTTTCTTATATCAAGCTTGGACGGAGGGAACCCCGTTCTCCATACGTCGGTACATCAAGATTGCTATCGAAGATAGATTTACAAGAACTGTCTTCACGTAACCGTTTCCTTTGCGTTTGATGCGGCCGATTTATTTGTTTATTACGACTGTGCTAAAGCTTAGTTTAATGTATTAATTCGCTTGCGCAAAAATCCTTAAAATAGTACTTTATTGTAAAAGTTTTTTTTTATATTACTAGTTGGTGGGTGTATACTTCGACGAAATAGAGATCAACTACCATTTGAATCTGTCTTTTCCAAACAAAGTATTTAAATAATTTTCTTAATGCCTACCCCACTGGGTTACAGGCGTGAGTGTAACATTAAATACCGCATGTATTGATGTATCAAGTAGTAAGAAATTAAACTAAAGGCTGTGGAACTCCGACAAGACAACAGCGAAATAATTTCGATAAACCATATTAAAACCTCAAAAATATAAATAACATGATAAGGATTTGCAAGACAAGGTAAATAATAGTTAAAGCCAACAGTAGCAACTATGGCATGAATGGCTGTTCGTCCGGGGGAGTGATACCACCTCAAACAATACCGGCGGGATATACAGGAATTAGGACTGCTTCGTATGATGAATCAGGCATCTTTTGCCTTCCCATTGCTTCATCCTCTAATTTACCTCAACTTCTATGTATCCCTATCCCTTTTTTATATAGCAAAAGACTGGGAACCTGACTGTTGGTTAGCTGAATTCACATAACGGCATGTAAATATCTTGCTCGTTTGTTTCTACAAAAAAGGGGTTAAGATTTTTTTATGGCATTGTTTACATTCGTCTCCTTTGACAGTCTGTTTTCAACACCTATGGGTGGGCGCCGGCGTCCCGCTAAGAATAAGGTCAGAGACTTGTTTTATGGTTTAATAGCTGTGATATTTTTTATCGAAATTAGTTTAAGTTCTAATTTCTATAATCTTGAGAATGCTCGTAATTCTCTTCACAGGTATCGTTTGATTATTAAAGATGGTATTATAATTTCACTTACGAATGTGGATAATTAAATCTATATAAGATAATTAACTTTCAACTATACCATAAATTATTCAAAACCTTCAATAAGATGCTTAATTTATTTTAATTAATGTTGTACTACAATTATCAACAGCAAGCCCTATAGTATGGATTTTTAGGATTACACCATTTCACTTTTAGAATCTAAAGAATTAGTTCAAAATTGTATTGGTGGCAAAGATTTATAATGATTTCACAATTGTTGATTCGGTATTTTTCTAATTGTACGTGTCTTGTGAGTCATAGTTTATCAGTGGCGCCTTTATGATAATTATATTACCATTAAATATAGGT